>JAYESD010000011.1:13369790-13578171 GCA_036927565.1 Tuctoria greenei | reverse complement strand
CTTGTCACCTGGAAATTTATGGTAGAGAGTCGGGAAGGGTTTTTACCTTTTTGCTTCGCTTAATTAATTGGGATGGCAAACACCACTACACATTTAATTATGTACCAACGATATTCTGGTTAATGTGAACTGGTCGATACGGTATGGTGATGGGTGATCTAAGCAAGCCTGGTATGTGGATGGGTTGGATGTTATGGTGGTTTGCTTGCTTTAGATCTAAGGACCGGTTCATGCGAGAATAAGCCAGGACTACAGTGCCACCACGAGGCCAAGTATGGGTGCGGCGTAGCTAATTAATTAGGGTTTTGCTAGTGCTGTTTGGACCATTGTGGATGCTCGGGGAAGGGGTAGTCGGATTGGGTTTGTTGATTATTGGTGGGACTACCTTGGGATCCGAATGGCTCAAGAGGGGGCCCTTGGTTGAAGATGTGCTCAGTTGGAGGCATCGCCACCGGTGAAACCTTAGTGGGGTCTGAATAGACTAGTAATCCCTTTGTAAAGGCTATTTTGTGATCTCTTGGCCATACACCAAAGGAAGTGTGATTGGCATAAGGGAGGTTCTTTAGTCGCCGACGGGTGATGAAATCACAAACACGTGGGTAAAGTGGTACAACCTCTGCAGAGTATTAAAACTATCATGATAGCCGTGCTCCCGGTTATGAGCGCCTGGATGACCTACATGATTAGAGTTGGAAATTGGGATTTGGGATGGTTATGGTTGGTTTATGGTTATGGTCTGGCGATGGTTATGGTTGGTTTATGGTTATGGGTTGGTAATGGTTATGGTTTATGGATTATGGTCATGGGTATGAATTTGAGTTATGGTAATTGGACATGGATAATGATGATGTTGGCAATAATTGGATATGGTTTATATTATGTTAATATGATGGTTATGATGGGATTTGTTTCACATAGACATAGTATAATGCTTTTCAAATGTTTTACTGTACTTTTCAGCACTTAACCATTATTACATTCGTCATTTGAATGAGCCACATGTCATACTTTCCACACTTGCTGAGTACGACATGTACTCACTCTTGCAATCCCTCCCAACAGTTGCAGGTCAGAATTGTGAGTTTAATGGCGATAATGTGGAGATCTAGGCCGTGTCTACCGTCAGCTTTGCCTGTGGTGTTGCATGGAGCTGCACTATCCCTTTTGCTTAGTTTGCTTAGTTGTTTAATTAGTTTATTTCCGCTGCATTAGTTGAACTTATCATTAATATTCATTAGAGCTTGTATTCGAGAATATAATGAATTATGTAATAAGAGTACTTATTTAATAATTTGAGCTGTGGTAATTATCTGTTTATCATTTGTGAATCACTCGTGTATGTGTGTTGAACATCCTGGGCACACATATGCGCTAGCTTGGTTCATTTTCGGAACCGGGCGTCACAAATACTCATGGGTGAAATGCTACAACGGTATCTTCCGTGCGCTTGCGGATCTCATCTCTTTACCGGAGATGATCCATGGTGTTAAGAAATACCAACAAGCATTTCTGGCGCCGTTGCTAGGGATGATTTGTTAGTATATCTTAGGAGCCATCAACAGTCAGCACGCATATCATTTGTCCACTAAGTTGTAATGGATGTGCACATGTGATGCAACTGCTAGTGATGACATTGTTGAAGACTCTGTTTAGTGCTACTCAATCTTCTCCAAAATTGTCGAATCTACTAGGGAGATATCAAATTGCTTTAAGGTACTTTAGATCTCTTAGAGATGGGGGGCATGAGCCGCCTGACCCCTGTGGATCCGCCCCTGAGCACACCAACCAAAGTTCAATAATAGTGCAGTAAAAGCATGTTGAACACCTGCTGCTAATAAGAGATCTAAAGTAGCCATGCATTCAGTCAAAAAACCCGCAAGCTCACTTTCTACTTCTACGAAGCAAGGGGTTGTTCAACCCGCCGTGAGTGGAAGGAAATTATTTTATCCAGACACCGATTTATTAAAGGAATATAAAATATTTTATGAACCAAGGGAGGTAAAAATACTGATGAGTTACAATCATCATTTGGCAAGAAAGGGAAGTTCAAGTCTCATTACCAGCAGAGGGGTGTGATGAAATAGAAAAGGTTTCATATCTAGTAGTATGTTATAGCATCAAAGAATTGATATCAAGTAGCATGCAGTAAGTGGACTTCTCGTCAGGTCTACACACATATCATTTGTACACTAACTTGTAAGGGATGTGCTATGTGATGCGGATGTTAGTGTTGACATTGTTGAAAACTCTGATCAACGCAACTCAATCATCTCCAAAATTGACAGACCGACTGGGGGAGATATCAATTCCTTGAAGGTGCTTTAGATCTCTTGGAGAGTGGGAGGGGGGGCTTGAGCCCCCCTTACTCCCATGTGAGTATACACCTGAGAACACCCAACCAAAATTGAATAATAATGCAGTAAAAGCAAGTTGAACACCTGCTGTCGATAAGAGATCTAAAGTACTTATGCATTCAGCCAAAAACCCGTATGCTCACTTTCTACTTTTACAAAGCAAGGGGTTGAGCTTCTTTACAAGTGTGATGTAAACTTATACCCAAAGTGCTGATAACATGTTTGGACAAATTTTCCTACCAAGATGATGTCTTCACTCTTAGTTTGGCTTCTCACTCGATCCAAGTGGTCAATGAACAATACTACAACTTATTTTTAGGTACGAGAAGCTCTTCAAAGTCAAATTTAAACCATTCTGGTAGTGCTAAGAACTTGTCAAAATTATTAGTACCTCGTATTCACCAACCAAGTTCTGCACGACACAAGCACACCCAGGAGTGGGTGCAGATCGAAGTACTAGAGGGTTGAACTACACTCTAATAGACATAAGTTTAAATGTTCTCATACATAAATTTGACTTTGAACCAATGTTTTTTTACTGAAACATTTCATCGAACAGGTGATGTGCTTGAATTCATCTTCAACATTTAACCCTTCAAATCCACTTTTTTTTTCTATGAAATTAATGGAGAAGCTCAAGAGGGGCTCCACTGTACCTCTGAGTGTAGTGGGGCTTGAGCCCCCCTGTCCCTCTTGTGAATTTTCCACTGCGCACACCTAACTAAAGTTTAATAATAGTGCAGTATAAGCAACTCGAACACCTGCTGCCGATAAGAGATTTAAAGTAGTCATGCATTCATCAAAAATACCCGCAAACACTTTCTACTTCTACGAAGCAAGGGGTTGTTAAATCCGTCCTTAGTGGAAAGAAATTATTCCATCTAGGCAAGAATTTTTCAAATGAATATATAAAATAGTTCATGCACCAGAGGAGTTAACAAATGCTGCTGAGTTACAGTCATCACCTGACAGGGAAGGGAAATTCAAGGCTCATTAACCGCTGAGGGATGTGATGAAATGGAAAAGGTTTTATATCTATTAGTATGTCGCAGCATTAAAGAACTGATATCAAGTAGCATGGAAAAAGAGGACTTCTCGTCAGGTATGCATATAGATCATTTGTCCACTAAGTTGTAATGGATGTGCTCATGAGATGCAGTTGGTAGTGATGACATTGATCAAGACGCTGGTCAGTGCTACTCAATCTTCTCCAAAATTGTTGAACCGACTAGGGAGACATCAAATTATTTTAAGGTACTTTAGATCTCTTGGAGATGGGGGGCTTGAGCCCCCTGACCCCTGTGGATCCGCCCCTGAGCACTCCCAACTAAAGTTCAATAATAGTGCAGTAAAAGCAAGTCGAACACCTGCTGCCAATAAAAGATCTAAAGTAGTCATGCATTCGGTCAAAAAACCCACAAGCTTACTTTCTACTTCTACGAGGCAAGGGGTTGTTGAGTTCGTCCTGAGTGGAAGGAAATTATTTTGTCCAAACACCGATTTATCAAATGAATATAAAATAGTTTATGAACCAATGGATGTAAAAATACTAACGAGTTACAGTCTTCATCTGGCAGGAAAGACAAGTTCAAGGCTCATTACCGGCTGAGGGATGTGATGAAACAAAAAAAGTTTTATATCTAGTAGTATGTAGTAGCATCAAAGAACGGACATCAAGTAGCATGCAGGAAGTGGACTTCTCATCAGTTCTGCACACAAATCATTTGTGCACTAACTTGTAAGGGATGTGCTATGTGATGCAGATGTTAGTGATGACATTGTTGAAAACTCTAGTCAGCGCTACTCAATCCTCTCCAAAACATTCGAACTGATTGAGGGAGATATCAATTCCTTGAAAGTACTTTAGATCTCTTGGAGAGTGGGAGGGGGCTTGAGCCCCACTTACCCCTATGTGGACCCGTCCCTAAGCACACCCAATCAAAGTTCAATAATAGTGCAGTAAAAGCAAGTCGAACACCTGCTGTCAGCAAGGGGTCTAAAGTAGCTATGCATTCAGGCAAAAAACCTGCAAGATCACTTTCTACTTTTACGAAGCAAGGGGCCGAGCTTCTTTACAAGTGTAACACAAACTTCTACCCAAAGTTTTGATAACATGTTTGGATGAATTTTCCTACCAAGATGTTGTCTCCACTATTAGTTTGGCTTCTTACTCGAGCCAATGGGTCAATGCACAATACTACAACTTACTTTTAGGTACGAGAAGCTCTTCAAAGTCAAATTTAAACCATTCTGGTAGTGCTAAGAACCTGTCAGAGTTATTAGTACATCATATTCACCAACCAAGTTGTGCACGAGAGAAGCACACCGAGTGGCAGATGCATATAGAAAT
Organism: Tuctoria greenei; assembly: GCA_036927565.1. Classification (NCBI taxonomy): domain Eukaryota; kingdom Viridiplantae; phylum Streptophyta; class Magnoliopsida; order Poales; family Poaceae; genus Tuctoria; species Tuctoria greenei. Next base: position 13,573,467 of record JAYESD010000011.1, on the reverse strand, counting down.
ATTAGGGTGTTAAACTACACTCTAATAGACACAAGTTCAAATGTTCTCATAAATTTAGTCTTTGAACTAATGTTTTTTCACTAAAACATTTCATCGAGCAGGTGTTGTGTTTGCGTTCATCTTCAACATTTAACCTTTCAAATCCACTTTTTTTCTATGAAATTAATGGAGGGGCTCAAGTGGGGACTCCACTATACCTTGGAGTGTAGGGGGGCTTGTGCCCTCCTAAGACCCATGTGAATTTGCCACTGCGTACACCTAACTAAAGTTTAATAATAGTGCAATATAAGCAACTTGAACACCTGCTGTCGACAAGAGATCTAAATTAGCCATGCAATCAGCCAAAAAACCCACAAACTCAGTTTCTACTTCTACGAAGCAAGGGGTTGTTAAATCCCTCCTCAATGGAATGAAATAATTTTGTCCAGGCACAAATTTGTCAAATGAATATATAAAATAATTAATGCACCAGAAGAGTTAACAAATGCTGCTGAGTTATAGTCATCACCTAACATGGAAGTGAAGTTCAAGGCTCATTAACAGTTGAGGGATGTGATGAAACGAAAAAGGTTTTATATCTAGTAGTATATCGCAGCATTAAGGAACCAATATAGTGTAGAATGCAAAAAGAGGACTTCTTGTCAGGTCTGCACACAGATCATTTGTCCACTAAGTTGTAATGAATGTTCTCATGCGATGTAGCTAGAGTGACGACATTGTTCAAGACTCTGATAAGTGCTACTCAATCTTCTCCAAAATTGTCGAAATAGCTGGGAGATATCAAATTCCTTTAAGTTACTTTAGATCTCTTGGGGATGCGGGGCTTGAGCCTTCCTGACCCTTGTGGATCCTGACCCTTGTGGATCCTCCCCTGAGCACATCTAACCAAAGATAATCATAGTGCAGTAAAAGCAAGTTGAACATCTGCTGCCGACAAGAGATATAAAGGAGTCATGTAATCGGCCAAAAAACACGCAAGCTCACTTTCTACTTTTATGAAGCAAGAGGTTGTTAAATCTACCCTCAGTGGAAGGAAATTATTTTGTCCAGGCAAAAATTTATCAAATGAATATACAAAATAGTTGATGTACCAGAGGAGTTAACAAATGCTCATGAGTTACAGTCATGTCCTGACAGGAAAGGGAAGTTCAAGGTTCCTTACCAGCTGAGAGATGTGATGAAATGGAAAATGTTTTATATCTAGTAGTATGTTGTGACATTAAAGAACTAATATCAAAGAGCATGCAGGAAGAGGACTCCTTGTCAGGTCTGTATACACATAATTTGTCCCCTAACTTGTAAGCGATGTGTTCATGTGATGCAACTGGTAGTAATGACATTGTTCAAGACTCTGGTCAGTGCTACTCAATCCTCTCTAAAATTATCGAACTGACTAGGGAGATATCAAATTCCTTTAAGGTATTTTAGATCTCTTGGAGATGGGGGGGGGGGGGGGGCTTGAGTGCCCCTGACCCCTGTGGATCCACCCCTGAGCACACTGTTCAATAAAAGTGCAGTAAAAGCAAGTTGAACACGTGTTGCCAACAAGAGATCTAAAGTAGCCATGCATTCGACCAAAAAACCCGCAAACTCACTTTCTACTTCTACGAAACAAGGGGATGTTCAGTCCGCCTTGAGTGGATGGAAATTATTCTATCAAGACACCAATTTATCAAAGTAATATAAAATAGTTTATGAACCAGTGAAGGTAAAAATGCTGATGAGTTATAGTCATCACCTGGTAGAGAAGAGAAGTTAGAGGATCATTACACTACATAGGAAACCTAAATAGGAGACAAAGATGGGCGACATGCTCAAAGGCGTATGTCTTTGATAAGGTTAAGCGAGACGAGAACCCGCTTTAGTGAGGATCTGACATGGCTCGGTTGAACGTACAAGGAGACACATTACTATATAGCCCGTCTCAGTTAAGTAGGTATCTGAGACATGCCCTCCTCCCGGAAAAACGGGAGACACGCCTCTAACAAAGCTCGTCTCCTACTTAAAGAAATGAGATGAACTTTACAGAAAGCACGTGTCCTTTGTCTTCGGTTACAAACAGACATGAACACATCGCTGAACGATGAACACATTCATTCATTCACAGTTGAACACACAAGATAATATTCATCACACAGATGAACACAGGTAACACATTCATTCATTAACAATATATTACAAAACACAATAAAAGAAAAAACAACGTCAACTAAAATAAACAAAAGAAAACCTAAATCCTACTGCTCCCCCCTCCTCCTCCTCCTCTGGCGGCCATCCGGCGGTGGTGCAACAGGAGTCCTGGTCGGCTGCTCTGCCGGTTGCTCCAGCTGGTCCGGATCTGGCAAGGAAACCTCGCGGCCGAGGTTCCTCGCATCACCACCACCAGGTTACTGTGGCCCACAGCGCCGAACACCTCGGCCATCGTCTCGAGCAGCCTCTGGAACCGGTCGAACAACCTGTCGAACAACATCTTGAGCAACTCTTTGTTGAGCCTCTTGGGGAAGCGACAACACTGTTTCTTGCAGGGTGGCTCCCTCAGCGGGCTTGTCGGTGGAACGTTAGTCATGGTGGGTTGTCTGCGCGGAGAAGACGAATGAAGAGAAGTGGAGAGACCGATGACGCCATATATAAGGTTTGCGCGGAGACGCAAAATGGAGATGCGCTTAGCAGCGAAGTGTGTCTCCTATGCTTGATGTCTCCCTCTCCTCTGCTGAAAGGGAGACACATATTTTATGAAAAGTGCGTCTCCTATTCCCCACGTCTCCTTTAGCTTCGTGATTTTCTATATTTTGCTTTGGATCACTGTTGATATCACACATCACTGAATTTAGAGCACATTCACTTGATAACTAAATCATTCACTTATCCAGAAAATAATCAAATCCTTCCTTATGATTCCTGAGGAACATAGTGAATACACCACACATTCATTCATTCACACAGTTGAACACACAAGAAAATATTCATTCACAACAGTGGAACACACAGTTGAACATAGATAAATTTCATTCATTAACACAATATATTATAAAACACAAGAAAAAAGTACAAGAAGACACAAGAAAAGAAAAACATCAACTAAAAACAACAAAGAAAAATTAAATCCTACTCCTCCTCCTTCTCCTCCTCCTCCCCCGGCAGCGACACCGGCGCCGGAGCAACAAGAGCCTAGGCCGGCTGCGCCGGTTGCTCCGGCTGCACCGGCGGTGGAACCCCGCAACTCAGGTTCCTCTCCATCGCCACCACCAGGTTTCTGCAGCCCTCAGCGCCGAGCACCTGGGCACAGAGCAACTGGCGTTCCTCTCTGTCACTGCCACCAGGTTTCTGCAGCCCTCAGCGCCGAGCACCTGGGCCATCATCTCGAACAGAATGTCAAGATGATCGACCACTCCCGTGAGGGCATAGAGGTAGTGTCCGTACCCACTCTAGTAAACTCTAGAAGGGTACCCATACCCAAGGAATTCATGGTGCGAGATGTATTGTTGTACACCTCTTGCACCATAATAAGGCATTGCTCGGTGTTGAGCCTCTCGGGGGAGCTGCAACACAGTTTCTAGCATGGTGGCTCCCTCACCAAGCTTGGAGGAGGAACGTTGGCCATGGTGGTGGTAGGTCATTGACGCGGAGAAGTCGAAGAAGAAGAAACGGATACAAAATGAGCAATGCGCTTGTGGAGAACTGACGGGTGATGGCGCGTTTTATATAAGATCTGTGTGGAGTCAATGATGGAGTGGTTGGTTTCCTGCGCATTGATGGAACGATGGGACGCATCGATATCGACTCGGGGAAACAAAAGGTCGTGCACATCGGTCGCATGCGTCTCTACACCACAGCCACCAAAATTAATTTTTGTGCAGTCCTCGTGGCGTGCATCTTTCTTTCAACAATGGAAGTCACACTTTCATATCTCTCGCGTCTCGCTTTAGTCTCGCGCGTCTCGTGTTTATCCCGCTCGTCTATTCACCTCCGATGCTACTTTACTAATCGGTCAACGCTCCTTTACTAATCGACCAACTCTAGTGCGACTGTCGTCTCTGTTCGACCAACTCCAGTGCGACCGCCACCTCTGTTCGCCATCACCATCGTCGTCATCATCGTCGATGTCCTCGTCATCGTTGTCACTGTTCATGTTTGGTTTAGATATCGTCTTGGCGCGTAGCCGACTGAAGGAGGAGCGCTTGGCGTGGTGCAAGAACCATCCCCATGTATGTACATATGGCACACCGGTCGCCTGGTCTTATATATGTAGCTCTGCAATGGACTGATGAGCTTAACTGTAGTTTTGTTTTTTTTTGTCTTGTTCGTTTTTGGTATTTCCAATTTCTCTGCGTAGGGTTTCTCTGTGAAGCCTGAGTCAGGAGATTTATTGAAGTGGCAGTGCATTGTCCCCATTAAAGAAGGGGTAAGTCATGAAGAACAAGCACAATAATATGAGTATAATCATCATCTTCTTATTAATGAATTTCCTTTGTAGACTGACTGGGATGGTGGTTACTACTCCCTGACAATCTCCTTATCGTAGGACTATCCGTTGGTGCCTCTATAACACCCTCATTTTCATGCATCATGCCCTGCATTCACCATTGAACATGTCTAACATTAATCCACATAAAAAGGAATAAGTTTAAAATGAATTAGAAACAAAACCGCACTTAAGAATTCTGGGAAGTGTGGACAAGTCCGATTTTGTGCGGACTAGTCCGATTTCTCTCTGACTTCCATCGGACTTGTTCGTTTTGCTGCGGACTAATTTGTTTCTCCCACCCTATGGAAACTTTCGGACTTGTCCGGTCCTGTGCAGACAAGTCTGGTGTTCCAATTCATTGAAAATTTGCTAAGTCCCTGGACTTGTTCGGACTAGTCTGGTATTCCAGCGGACTTGTCCGTTTTTCCCTCTGACTAAAGTGGGACTTGTCTGATTTTTGGCCAGACTTGTCTGTTTTTCCCCTCTGGATAAGTTCGGACTTGTCCGATGTCCAGTCCGGACTTGTCCGATTTCCCTCTGTCCAACTTTGGACTAGTCCGGCCCTTTTCGGGCTTGTCCGATAAATCGCGACTCTGAGTTGATCTTTTATTTCACGTCTTGTTTCTTAAGTTTTACGTTAAGTGGGCCTAGGGACGTCGTGCCTAACTCTTTTAGAGCCCAAGAGGGACTCTAAACTGACCTCTACTCACCTCAAACTCGAAATCCATCAAACACTAACCTCCACCTCTATATAAACAACCCCACCCCTTAGCTTGACATCTATTTGCCACTTTTCCACCACACCCAAACCCTAGCTCGTGATTAGCCGCTACCAAGGAGGGAGAAGGAGGTCCCAAGCAAGAAGAAGAGGAGGAGGAAATGAAAGAGGATCAAGATCTCCATCGACTTCGCGTTCTCCATCGTCAATTCACCTCCAAGTTCTTCATCAACCCTAGATCTTCAAGATCCAAGTGTTACCTCTAACATCCTCGATTCATGGAGTCATAGACACTTGGTATACCTTCTACTTCCTTTTCCTTATGTGAATTCAACCCCAAATCTTCAAATTCACGTCGATCTAGAAAATCCTAATTTGTTGTGCCTGCGTAGTGCGGACTAGTCCGGCCTCCTGCGGACTTGTCCGATCTTCCTGGTTAAATTGTGTTGAATTAAATCTAAAATTTGACCGAATCAACTTCATACCTGTATAAACTTGTTAAAATCTATTAGAACTAGTTGTAAACATTAAAAGCAACTCGTTAACAAGTTCCACCTTGCAATTGCATTAATCATGCATGTCATGTCATATTGAGTAATATTTGTGCACTCTTTGATTGTGTTTCTTGTTTGTATGTTGATTGTGCGGATTAGACGGATTTGCGCTAGAGAGTTCCGCAGAGGATCTTCAACACCAAGATTTTGATGGTTTTGACCGAACCAATCCCAAGAGCAAGGCAAGTGTCCTTGAACATATTGATCCTGTTTTTACAATAAATGTTTTGTTTTCAAAACTGCATGCTTGTGTCAATTTGATAGGAATCCTAGGATAGGAATTTTACTAGCTTTGTTTACCTGTAATATATGGTAGAGAGTCGGGAAGGGTTTTTTACCTTTTTGCTTCACTTAATTACTTGGGATGGGAACACAACACTATAATATTTACTTATGCATTAATGAGATTATGGTTAATATGAACAGGTTAATATGATATGGTAATGGGTGATCTAAGCAAGCCTGGTATGTGGATGGATTGGATGTTACGGTGGTTTGCTTGCTTTAGATCTAAGGATCGGTTCATGCGAGAATAAGCCAGGACAATAGTGCCACCACGAGGCCAAGTATGGGTGTGGTGTAGCTGATTAATTAGGGCTTTGTTAGTGCTGTTTGGACCATTAAGGATGCTCGGGAAAGGGGTAGTCGTATTGGGTTTGTTGATGATTGGTGGGACTACCCTGGGATTTGAATGGCTCAAGAGGGGGCCCTTGGTTGAAGATGAGCTCAGTTGGAGGCCTCACCACCGGTGAAACCTCAATGGGGTCTCAATAGGCTAGTAATCCCTTTGTAAAGGCTATCTTGTGACCTCTTGGCCAAACATCAAAGGAAGTGTAATTGGCGTAAGGGAGGTTCTTTAGTCGCCAACGGGTGATGAAATCACAAACACGTGGGTAAAGTGGTACCAACTCTGTAGAGTCTAATAAAACTATCATGATAGCCGTGCTCCCGGTTATGAGCACCTAGACAACTTCTATGATTAGAGGGAAATTGGAATTTTGGATGGTTATGATTTGGTAATGGTTATGGCTGGTTATGAATTAAATTTTGATATTGATTATGGTTATTGGTAATAAGAAATCTGGAATATGGATGATGGTAATGAATATGGACTGGTATTATGATGATTACATGGTTTATGATAGGTTTATTTCACTTACATGTAATATATATTGCTTTTCAAATGTTTTAATGTACTTTTCAGCACTTAGCCATTGTTATATTCGTCATTTGTATCAGCTACATGTCATACTTTCCACACTTGTTGAGTACGACATGTACTCACCCTTACAATCCACCCCCCAATAGTTGCAGGTCAGGATTGGGAGTTTAACGATGATAATGCAGAGTTCTAGGCCGTGTCTAACGTCAGCTTTGCCCGTGGAGTGTTGGAGCTATGCTATCCCTTTGCTTAGTTTGTTTATTTAGTTTATTTCTGCTGTATTAGTTGAACTTGCCATTAATATTCATTAGTGCTTGTATTCGAGGATAATCTGGTTGTGTAATAAAATTTGGTAATTAATCTTGTTCTGTGGTAATTTTCTGTATACTCTTTTGTGATTGCACTCATGTATGTGTGTTGAACGTCCTGAGCACACATATGCGTTCACTCGGTTCATTTTCGGAACTGGGTGTCACAGCCTCCAAGATGCGCCTTTCCAAGTGGTTTCTTCCAACCAAATGTCCATCGCTCAGAAGCACTCTGCCTTGGGGTTCTTGATCAAGAGACTGTAAGATATACTTATTTTGCTCAAGTAATTAGTAATTGTTTTCGAATTTATTTGAGCTGGTTTCTTATGTTGCTTAAATTGATATTTCGTATGGGTGGTGGTCTGGTTTTACAATCAAAACTATACTACTTGAAGTTCAGCGTTTGCTTCATCAGCCAAATGCGCCTGATGTTGAAAATGATTGCTATAATCTACTTATCAAAGTTAGTAACTTTGTGTAAGTGACCAATGTAGGTTATTCATTCCTCATTCGATATTTGTTAATTTCAAGAATGTCAATATTTTCAGGATCCAGGTGAATATAAGAGACGCATTTGGGAGCAAGCTGGACGGTACAAATTAGATTGATTGATGGGAGCTTCATAGGAATAAGTTTAGAATCGAAATGTATAGTTTAGAGTGGCAAAAGGGAGACGGGCGAATGAAAGACGAGCTGTATTAAGGCCTTGGGAGAGGAGCTAATGAGAGAGGTGCCTTACCTGGAACCGTCTCTGATTCACGCCGAAGATCCTTTGTCCCACTTCGGAAAGATAAGCGTAATGCAACGATCATATAAGGCATTGTGCACATTTGCCTGTTGGACATGCCCGCATGCAAAAGATGGTGTTGCACCCTGCGAACAACATCTTTCGCATGCGCCGTGCCCGTTCGGCCATAAAATAATGCGACACGTGCGTTATATATACTAAAGTGCAATGTCTTTCTTTTGTTTATGAGTTTACCCCTGAAAGTAGGACGCTCATGATGTTAACTCTGCACGCGAGTAGCAACGGACGCTCACGATGTCGTGCAAGTGGCAAAAGAGAAACGAACACATGAGAGACACACTTTAAAAAGGCGTGTCTCAGATTTTTAACCTCCGTCAAAAGGGAGACGTGCCTTACTCAGGCACGTCTCTGATTCATCCCGAAGATCTTTTGTCCCACCACGGAAAGATGAGTGCATTGCAATGATCATATAAGTCATTGCACACTGTTGCCAGTTGGACATGCCCGAATGCCAAAGATGTTGTTCCTGGCTTCAGCACACCGTGGCACATCTTTAGCATACGGGGTGCCCGTTCGGCCATAAAATAATGCAAGACACACCTTACCTGAGCACGTCTCCGATTCATGCCAAAGATCTTTTGTCCCGCCACGGAAAGTTGAGCGCGTTGCAATGATCATATAAGGCATTGTGCACAGTTGCCAGATATTCCCGTATGTATAGATGGCCACCTGGGCCGTGCTTTTCGGGCCAGCCCGAGGCCCGGTCATTTTGGCCCGGCACGAAAGTGGCACAGCCCGTATGGTCATGGGCTCGGGTCGGCTCGACTGCACTGGTGGGCCGTGCTTGGGATCAGACCTAGGCCCGATGGGCCAGCCCGGCACGACCCGAAATGGGGCGGCCCGACAAGGCCCGACCGGCACTACTGGGCCTGCATGCCACGGGCCCAGCCCGATTCTCTATTTAACTAAGGCCTTAGCATTCGGCAGCCCCCATTCCCCACTCGTCGACTGCTCGACTCGAACCCTAACCCTCACAACCTCACCTCTCCAGACTCCTCGGCTCCTCGCCTCCTCGGTGACTTCGTGTCGCCTCCTGCCTCCGCTCCTCGTCGGCGTTGCCGCTTAGGACTTAGAACCTTGCCGAAGGCAAGATCCGGCCATCTCTTGGACTCACCTAGCCTCCTCGATGACTTCGCGCCGCCTCCACTCCTCCCGCATCCGCTCCTCGTCGGCATCGCCGCTGAGGAGTTAGGACCTCGCCGTCATGGCGTCACCGGAGCCCAGATCTGGCCATCTCTCGACCTCTCCAGCAGCCCAGCTCTCCTCGCCTCCTTGGTGACTCAGCGCCGCCTCCACTCGTCCCGCCTTCGCTCCTTGTCGGCGTCGCCACTGTACTCTTTTTTCCTTTAGGGTTTTATCCTCAAGGGAGGTTTTACCTAAAGGTTTTTAACGAGGCAGCCCATATTAAACAGCTCTTTAAAGCCAGGTGTTCTGAAAATATGTAACTTGGATTGTATTGGTCTGTACACTGTGTGAAATCTGATAATTTTGTGTACAAATAGAGGTATTGCTTACTAATGATCGTCCGTGCTTTGGGCCAACCCGGCACGAAAGGCCCGCTCCGGGCCCAGCACGACCCGGCATGGTGGAACCTTCCACGGGCCGTGCCTGGGCCTGGGGTCAGGCCCGACATGTTGGCCCGACACGACCCGTTCTCTCTTCAGGTCGTGCTTGGGCCCAGGTTCTCCAGGCCCGAGCCCGTCGGGTTCAGGCCGGGCTGGCCCGGCATGGCCCATTGGCCATCTATACCCGTATGCAAAGATGTTGCTTTTGGCTTCAGCACACCGTGGCACATCTTTGCATACGGCGTGCCTGTTCAGCCATAAAAATATGCGAGACGCGCGTTATATATGTGCGTGTCTGATTTTTGACTTATTTTTAGCTCTCGCGCGCTCTTTCATGCAAAACTTACTCGTGCGATCTCGATCAAGGGGAGACGCTCAAATGAGAGACAGATGTTATAGAGGTTCATCCCCGAGTTTTGCTATTTTTATCTCTCGCGCCCTTGGCAGAAATTGTTAGGTCTCGTGTGTTCTCTCGACCTAGAAACCGCAGCTCCTGAGCACGCCGCCACCGTCCCTCTTCCTCAACTCGCTCTTCATCATTGCCGCGCTGCCGCCATCAACCCGGACCCCGCTATCGACCCCGACCTTCGTCATCAGAGAGTTGAGCACGCTGGAGCACGCCGCCTTGTCCCTGTCCCCGAAGCACGCCGCCGCCTCAACCCCGACCTCGGTAATCGGAATGAGCACGACGTCGTCTTCACATAAGTGGAAATGTTCTCCCTGTCGCCAGGCACCGGCATGTTATCATGAGAGAGTTGAAGAACCGTCACTCCGTCGCGTCCACCAACTCATCCCGGAGCACGCCGCCGCCTCTTTCCTTGTCCCCGGAGCACGCCGCCTCCTCGACCCTACCCTCAGAGCGTGCATTTCAGTGATTTTATTGAATTTGAGGATGTCCAATGAAGGTCATCGTTAATAAAGTCATTGATCAAAAGGAATAATTTTCGTTACGGTATACATTCATCTTCCTTGTTTATGTCCAATGCAGAAGTAATGTATTTGTTTTGACTATCAATGTATATAATGAATTCTGATTCGCATAGCCTTGAAACTGCAGGAACTGTGGTTGACACTAGCACTTGCCATCCCAGTGAGTTTGATTTCTACCTCTGCAGCCATGCTGGAATCAAGGTACCTATGCAATAATTGGTGTTTCTGTGGCGAGTTTTTGATATCAGGCTATTAATGCATCAGTGGAATGTAAATTGTTTGTTTTTTCAGGGGACAAACACGCCAGCTCACTACCATGTCCTTTATGATGAGAACAATTTCTCTGCTGATGCTTTGTAGATGCTCACCAACTGCTTGTGCTACAAGTAACTTCGGTTCTTCATTCACTAACAGTTCATGTGTTTATTACAATTGTATACCAATTTGTTCCTAAGCCTTCAGATATTTCCTCACTTATGTGACTTTTTAAACGAATGTGACTGCAATTTGATAATGTTTTATATGATTTCGGTGATTTTATTGAATTTGAGGATGTCTTAGTCGGAGCATTAGAGGCTATGAAGGCTCATGGTTAATGAAGTCATTGATCAGGAGAATTTTGATTATGGTATACAGGATTAGATGATGGCAATTATGATGTGTGTAATTAGTTACTTTGTAATCAGGATGAACAGAGGGGCATTCCTTGTGTAATTAGTATACTTGATAACCACGATTGACACTTTATTAATATTTGATTGGTTAATATAATTTAATGTGTGATCTTTTTGGCTATACATATTGTCGCTACCCTGCGTACCAGGTAACCCTTAATACCGCGAAGAGTACAAGGGAGTTCTACCTGTCAAGAGATGAAGGACTCCTCGGGCCCCACATGTCACATTGCACCGGACCCGCTCCCCTCATATGGGTAGCTCTTGGGTCAACACGTGTAAAGGAAAACTGGAACTAAGCTCCCAACAAAGGAAAGCTCCGGTGCCAACACATGTACAATAGTCTTGGAGCTAACCCCCAGCAGAGAGGAGCTGCGGTGCCGACACGTGTACAGTTGCCCCGGACCTAACCTCCCATAAGGGAAAGCTCCGGAGCTTCCACGTATGGAGCCTTCGGACCTTCATCAACGCGTACACTGGCAGATCTCCTTCAGCATGAGCCATCAAGCATAATTAAAGTGGCAATTACAAGATGTAATTACGTGTCGTTAATGTTGTATTAACAACACGCAATCAAGAGCGCTGTTAATAGGGGTAACGCGGCCATTAAGGCATGTTATCACACTATTAATCATGCTTAATACTCTTTAGATAGTGTATTAGGCCATTAAATACGTCAGGGCCACATGTTGGGCTAGGCAAGCTTTGTAACGGTCAGTCCTTAGAAATATAAAAGGGTTGTACCACACGAACTCAGGGGACATTCGATCTGATCTCGACTGACGAGGAACGAACACACACAATACAACAACACATACCCCGTGGAGTAGGGTGTTACGCTCAGGCGGCCTGAACCACGTAAATCTCTGGTGTCATCATCTTGATCTTGATCTCTGCGTACCCCAACCATAAAAGAACCTCCGTGGGCTGCTTCTTAGCAGGTTCGGAGGAAGTGTCGTATCAAACACTTCGACATTTAGCGCGCCAGGTAGGGGAAAGGGCAGTCCCGAGATCACAAGATGGCGAATTCAGCTGCTGGATCCTCCAATGACAACCACACTGGACAACCTGCCAAAGGTAATCCCTTCAACGCCAAACAACCAGTAGGAGCTATTGTCCCAGCAGGCGCTATGGCACCACAACCACCATCTGTTCCGGCAAACAATGTTGGTCAACAAGATGGGGCATCTGCGTCGATCATCGCATTGACAAACAACAACCCTGAGCACGCGCTCATTGCTGCGTGAGCTCTCCTACAACACCCACCGCCTCCAGGTGCACCCCAGGGTGCTATGGAACAGTGGAGGGCCGATGTTGACCACCTGGTTGCAGCTGCGGCTGCAGGCATTAGCAATCAAAGTCCTCCCCCTTCGGGGCGGGCACCATCTCAACGATGGACCTTGTCGGGCCGACTTGGTCCACAGGTTCGCACAGTAGAGGAGACGTGTTGCATCCCAGCAGGTGACTTCGTTGCCTCCCGGGCACGACGCACCCACACCATCACCAGGATACCGACTCATGACCTGCGGTCGGAACTGGATTGCTGTTACCGGCAGCAAGATGGTCGTGTCCACATCGAGCGAGCTTGTGAGAGGCGAGAGGCTCGGGACAACCCTGCTCCTCAAGGAGTAGGAGGAGGCTGTTCTGCCCTGGCCATGCATTTGCACATGGTCAGATGGCCACAGAAGTTCCGACCTCACCTGCCGGAAAAATTCGACGGGACTGTCAACCCCGCTGAATTTCTTCAAATTTACTCCACTGCCATACTAGCAGCGGCAGGTGATGAGGCTGTGATGTCCAATTACTTCCCGATGGCTTTAACTGGGACTGCAAGGTCCTGGTTCATGATTCTTCCACCCGACTCCATTAATAGTTGGGCGGAGCTATGGGAACAATTCACTTCCAACTTTGGGAGCTCCTACACCCGGCCCGGCACTGAATTGGACCTGTTTGCCGTAAAGCAAACATCGGGGGAATCACTACGGTCCTTCATCTAGCGGTTCTCTCACGTACGAAATACCATCCCTTCAATCTCGAGCTCTTCTGTTATCGTTGCATTTAGACAAGGCGTTCGAGATAAGAAGATGCTGGCCATTAAAGAAGTTACCAGCGCCACGAAACTCTTCAACCTAGCCGACAAATGTGCTAGAGCTGCGAAGGGCCATGAAATGCATTCTAAGCCAGCTCCGGAGGCCAACCAGAAGTCCTCCAAAACTTAAGCCGCTACCTCCGGTAGTGGCAAGAAGAAAAAGAAGTCCAACGACAAAAAGAAGTCGTCGGGCGGCGCTCCAGCCGCTGATGCTGCCGCAGCTCCTGGTAGTCGGGGGCCACGCCCCAAGAAGCGACCTCATCCTTCATCAGAAGACGGCAACAGTTCCAAAGCATGGTGTCTGATTCACAAGACAAATCGACATAGATTGGAAGAGTGTCGGGAGGTCTAGAACTTTGCGGAGCGCTATAACAAGCGCCGGGAAGAAGCTCCTTTCCGTCAAAGGGAAGGAAAACAAAAAGTCGACGAAGCTCCGGCCGAAGAGGAGCTAGGTTTCCAGGACCCCAAAAAGGTCTTGAAAGCCGTCTACAACACTGTCGACGACGACTCCGACGTCTCTAACAACGAGCATCGGAAGACCCTAAACACCATCTATGGTGGTTCTTGGGACATCACCTCTCGCCGCATCCTCAAGACAATACGGCGGAACATGGCTGTGGCAGCTCCCACTACTAAGGCGGGGCCACATCAGAAGTGGATGGTTACTCCCATCATTTTTGATGCTTCGGTCTGCCCCCGAAACATGATCAGGGTTGGCCAAACCCGTTGATGGTGTCACCCACCATTAATAATATTCAAATCCACCATGTAATGGTGGACGGAGGTTCCGGGCTAAACCTCATAAGCTTTGAAGCTTTTGTTAAGCTTCAGCTCTGGCCTTTGGACCTTCACCCATCCCGACCTTTCTCTGAGTAGGTCCGGGAACCATTACTCCTTTCGGTTCCATCACACTCCCAGTGACCTTCGAGACCCATGAGAACTACCGAACCGAGAAATTGGTCTTCGACGTCGCGCAGATCAGTCCGCCATTTAATGTCATTCTGGGCAAGCCAGCTTTATACAAGTTCATGGCTGCTGCCCATTATGGCTACTTGGTGTTGAAAATGCCAACACCCATGGGTGTTCTCTGGATCCGTGGAGATCGCACTGTAGGAGTTACCGCTCTAGAAGAACTCTATGTGCTTACCACAGCGCAAGAGGAAGCATCTGGAAAGGAGCCAAATCCGAATCCTCCGACCATTCGTCATAAAGGCTCTACCTCCGCACCCCGTGTGCAACCAAGCGGCGATGCATACATTCCCGTCAAGGTCGTCCAAATTGGTTCCGATGCTGCTCAGACTACCATATATCGGGGGGTCTGAACAATAAACAGGAAGTCGGACTCATCACTTTCCTCTGGGCTAATGCTGACGTGTTTGCTTGGCAACCGTCACAAATGCCTAGGGAGGTGATTGAGAACAATCTAAAGATTTACCCAGACGCACGACCTGTACACTAGAAGCCCCGAAAGTAATCAATCGAGCGACAAAACTTCATCCGACAGGAAATCAAGAAGTTGCTCGAAGTTGGATTCATCCGGGAAGTCTTCCATCCAAAATGGCTGGCAAACCCAGTTGTTTTACCCAATGCCGGTGGGAAGCTTCGGATGTGTATCGACTACACCACCTTAAATAAGGCATGTCCAACGGATCCATTACCACTACCTAGAATAGATCAGATAGTGGACTCCACCTCCGGGTGTGAGCTATTGTGTTTCTTAGATGCATATTCTGGATATCATCAAATCCAAATGTCTAAGGAAGATGAAGATCATAATGCCTTCATAACAGTAGATGGATTGTACTGTTATACTGCCATGCCATTCGGTCTTAAAAATGCTGCTTCAACATTTGTGCGAGCTATGTACAAAATATTTGGAGAGCTAATTAGAGACTTGGTGGAGGTGTATGTCGATGACATCATTGTAAAGATCAAAAAACAAGGAGTCACTCCTTGACAACCTACAAGCCGTCTTCGACAAGCTGCGCACCACGTGCACCAAGTTGAACCCGGACAAGTGTATCTTCGGGGTTAGCTCCGGGAAGCTTCTGGGGTTCTTGGTGACTCACCGAGGAATGGAATCAAATCCGGCAAAGATTAAGGCTATAGAAGATATGCAGCCCCCAGCCCGCATTAAAGATGTCCAGAAGTTAACTGGATGCCTAGCTGCGCTCAGCGGTTTATCTCAAGACTGGCAGAACGAGCACTACCCTTCTTCAAACTCTTGAGGAAGTCCGGACCATTTTATTGGTCTGAAGAACCAGAAGAGGCGTTCCAAAAGCTAAAACAACTCCTCACCACACTACCAATATTGGTAGCTCCTAATCCTGGTGAGCCTTTACTGCTTTACATTTCGGCAACCATCGAAGTTGTGAGTATTGTCCTGGTTGCGGAAAGACCGGAGCCACATCCAACCCAGGAGTCCAGACCTCTCCGGGTGGGTCCGGAATCACCTCAAGACGTGACTGGGTCTCAGCTCCCAGACACGGAATCTCAAAACGAAATGCTAGGAGGTCAACCTCATTCATCTGAGGAGGTTCACCTGGCTAACCAAGATGATCTGGATCCTCCCAATGAGGTCCGGGTCGAACAAGAAGGAGTCTTGGACCCCTCCAGGAGGGTCCAAGAAGCACAACCTAAAGGTCTGGAACCCTCTAGCAGGGTCCGGGTCGATGGAGAGGAAGCTCCGGGTCCTTCTGAAAGGGTCCGGACCATCCAACACCCCGTGTACATCATGAGTGAAGTACTCCATGACGCGAAGACAAGATACATTGAGGTGTATAAGCTGCTTTACGCAGTTCTTATTTCCTCAAGGAAGCTTCGTCACTACTTCCAAGCCCACAAAATATCAGTGATAACTTCTTTTCCACTGCATGCTATTTTGCATAATCCTAATTCTACCGGGAACAGCGGAACTGGCCGAATTCGATCTAGAATTCGTGTCAAGACAAGCAATCAAAAGTCAATCCTTGGCTGACTTTGTGGCGGAGTGGACCCCATCTCCATTAAACCCAGGGGGCCACAGTGAGCAGAAACTAGAACTCAAAGTTCCGGTATTCACCGAGCCTCACTGGACCCTCTACCTCGACGGCTCCGTGCAAAAGCAGGGGGTCGGAGCTGGAATCCTTCTCCTAGCTTCGACTGGGGAGAAGGTCCAGTACATGGTACATCTTGATTTCAAGGCAACCAACAATATGGCGGAGTATGAAGCTCTCATCTATGGACTCAAGGTGGCACTATCTTATGGTGTCAAACAGCTGTTGGTAAAGGGAGATTCACAACTCATCATCAAACAAGTGAAAGGTGAATGTTCCTGCAACAACCTCAATTAGTTGCTTATCTCCATAAGTCCAGAGGCTTCACAAGGACTTTGAAGTCCTAGATCTCCATCATGTTCAGCGTCTTCATAATGCTGAAGTCAATGAACTCTCAATGAAAGCCTCAACCAGAGCTTCGACTCTTGACAGAATCTTTGTCCAGAGGTTGTCAAAACCAACAGCTCAGCCTGTCAAACTGAACGAAGGGGGCGAGACCAGCACCACGAAGCTGGCAATCCCGGTGGCCCTGCTACCATGGAGTCTACCAAGGGTCGTAGGTGCTGTCGGAAGCTCCGAGCAACCCAGCACGCAAGACTCAGAAGCTCAAGTTAACTCCGATGCATGGATCTTGGAGATCCGGAGCTACTTGAAAGACAACATCCTTCCTGAAGACAGTGTATCCGCTGATCGGATAGTCAGATTGGCTAAAAGATACACGTTGGTACAAGGGGATCTCTACCGGCGCGGTGCCAATGGCATCCTAATGCGGTGCATTGCAAGGGAAGAAGGCCGCTAGCTCCTCGCGGAGATCCATGGAGGCGAGTGCAGGAATCATGCTTCTTCTCGCACGCTGGTCGGTAAAGCCTTTCGGCATGGCTTTTACTGGCCTACTGCACTTAAGGATGCGGTTGAGCTAGTGAAAAAATGTGAAGCGTGTCAGTTCCACGCAAAACAGATTCACACACCGGCTCAATCACTAAAAATGATACCTCCCACATGGCCATTCGCTGTGTGGGACATGGACATCTTGGGACCTTTCCCAAAAGCTGTCGGAAGTTACAGGTTCCTGTATGTCGCCATCGACAAGTTCACTAAGTGGCCAGAAGAAACTCCAGTTGTGACAATCAACAAGCAATCTGCAATCAAGTTCTTGAAGTCCATTATATGCAGATTTGGATTTCCCAACAAAGTCATCACTAACAACGGAACTCAATTTACAAGTACTGCATTCCAAGAATATTGCAAAGACATCGGCATTCAACTTAGCTACGCCTCAGTAGCTCATCCAGTAAGCAATGGATGGGAAATTCAGGAAATCAAGGAAAGGACCCAAGAGGGGAGATAATTCAGATTTGATGAAGGTGAACATGGTACTTTATGGCTGGGAAAAAGGATTGACGTGCCTAATGTGAAGCATATTCAGGAGACGATATTAAAAGAGGCACATGACTCACCTTACTCAATTCACCCCGATTGTACGAAGATGTACAAAGACGTGAAGACTTGCTATTGGTGGGCTAACATGAAGAAGGACATCGCTGCATATGTAGCATTGTGTGATGTGTGCCAACGAGTTAAGGCAGAACATCAAAGGCCAGCTGGACTATTGCAACCATTAAAGATTCTAGAATGGAAGTGGGAAGAAATTGGTATGGACTTCATAGTTGGTTTACCACGTACTCGGTCTGGTTACAACTCAATTTGGGTAATTGTGGATCAGTTAACTAAGTCAACCCACTTTATTCCCATCAAGACCACCTATAATGGAGAGAAATTGGCGGAACTATACATGGGAAGAATAGTATGTTTGCATGGAGTTCCAAAGAAGATAGTCTCGGATAGAGGTTCACAATTCACTTCCAGATTTTGGCAGAAATTGCATGAATCTTTGGGAACGAGGTGGAATTTTAGTTCAGCATATCACCCTCAAACATATAGACAAACCGAGAGGACCAATCAGATTTTAGAGTACATGTTAAGAGCTTGTGCTTTAAAGCATGGGAAAAGTTGGGACAAGAGCTTGCCATATGCAGAATTTTCATACAACAATAGTTACCAAGCAAGCTTGAAAATGTCACCATATGAAGTGCTTTATGGAAGGAAGTGTAGGACACCTTTATTCTGGAATGAGGCATGAGAAACTCAAGTATTTGATCCGGATATGTTGCAAGAAGCCGAAAAGGATGTCCAAATAATTCGTGAAAACTTGAGGGCTGCCCAATCAAGACAAAAAGGCTATGCAGAAAATAGGAGAAGGAAATTAGCCTTTGAAGAGGGAGATTTTGTTTACCTCAAGGTGTCACCAATGAGAGGTCATAAGAGGTTTAACATAAGAGGCAAGCTAGTACCTCGCTACATTGGACCATTCAAGATTTTGGACGAAAGAGGAGCAGTAGCGTATAAGTTGGAGATGCCAACTCATCTTTCAGATGTACATGATGTCTTTCATGTTTCCCAGCTCAAGAAGTGCTTGAGAGTACCGGAAGAACAAGTGCCAATGGAAGGATTGGAATTAGAGGCAGATTTGACTTATGCCGAGCAACCGGTCAAAATTTTGGAAACCAAGGAGAGAGTCACAAGGAACAAGGTTATTCGATGGTGTAAAGTTCAGTGGAAGAACCACACAGAAAAAGAAGCGACGTGGGAATTGGAGGATGATCTCAAGAAGGAATTTCCCTATATCTTCTCTTCTGCGTCGAATCTCGAGGGCGAGATTCATTTTAAGGGGGGTAGGTTTGTAACACCCTCATTTTCATGCATCATGCCCTACATACATTCATATACATGTTTAACATTAACTCACATAAATATGAACGAGTTTAAAATTGATTTGGAACAAAACCGCACTTAAAATGCTGAAAAGTGCGGACTAGTCCGATTTTAGTGAGGACTAGTCCGATTTCTCTCTGACTAAAATCATACTTGTCCGTTTTTGCTGCGGACTAGTCCGATTTTGCCTCTAGAAACTTTCAAACTTGTCCGATTTTGTGTGGACTAGTCCGATATTCCAAGAATCCTTGAAAATTGGCTAAGTCCCTAGACTTTTCTGGACTAGTCCGGTGTTCTAGCAGACTTGTCCGTTTTCCTCTCTGACTAAAGTCAGACTTGTCTGATTTTTTGCCACACTTGTCCGATTTCTCTCTGGACAACTTCAGACTAGTCCGGTCTTTTTTGGACTTGTCCGATATTTTGCGACTCCAAGTTGATCTTTTGTTTAGCGACTTCTTTATTGGGTTTCACATCAAGTGGGCATAGGGACGTCGTGCCTAACTCTTTTAGAGCCCATGTGGGACTCTAAACCGGCCTCTACTCCTCTCAAACTCGAAATCCATCTAACCCTAGCCTCCACCTCTATATAAACAATCCCACCCCTTGGCTTGACATCTATTTGCCACTTTTCCACCCCACCCAAACCCTAGCTCGTGGAGAGACGCCATCAAGGAGGGAGAAGGAGATCCCAAGCAAGAAGAAGAGGAGGAAACGAAGAAGGATCAAGATCTCCACCAAGCTGTTGTTCTTCATCACTAATTCATCTCCAAGTTCATCCCCAACCCTAGATCATCAAGATCCAAGTGTTGCTTCAAGTTTCTCGTTTCATTGGAGTCCTAAACACCTGGTAAACCTTCTATTCTCTTTTTCTTACATGAATTCAACCCCTAATCTCCAAATTCACATCGATCTAGAAAACCCTAGTTCGCTAGTTCTGCAAAGTGCGAACTAGTCCGGTCTTCTACAGACTAGTCCAATTTTGCTGACTAAATTGTGTTGAATTAATTCTAAAATTTGACCTGATCAACTCCAAACCTGTATAAACTTGTTAAAATCTATTAGAACTAGTTAGTGATCATTAAAAGCGATCTATTAACAAGTTCTACCTTGCATTTGCATCAATCATGCATGTCATGTCATATTGAGTAATATTTGTGCACTCTTTGATTGTGTTTCTTATCTTATATGTTTATTGTGTGGATTAGACGGATTTGTGCTAGAGAGTGTCGCGGAGGATCTCCAGCACCAAGAGTTTGAAGGCTTTGACCCTAATCAATAGCAAGAGCAAGGCAAGTGTCCTTGAAGCATATTGATCCTGTTTTAAAATAAATGTTTTGTTTGAAAATTGCATGCTTGTGTCAATTTGATGGGAAATCCTATGATAGGAAGTTGACTAGCTTTGTTAAATCACCCTTGTCACCTGGAATTTATGGTAGAGAGTCGGGAATGGCTTTTTACCTTTTTGCTTCGCTTAATCAACTGGGATGAGAAAACAACTATACCACTCAATTTAGTTATGCATGAATGAGATTATGGTTAACATGAACTGGTTAAATCTGATATGGTAATGGGTGATCTAAGCAAGCCTGGTATGTGGATGGATTCGATGTATGGTGGTTTTGCTTGCTTTAGATCTAAGGACTGGTTCGTGGAGCGACCATCCAGGATTTACAGTGCCACCACGAGGCCAAGTATGGGTGCAGTATAGCTAATGAATTAGGGCTTTTCCTGTTCTATTTGGACCATTAAGGATGATCAGGGAAGGGGTAGTCGGATTGGGTTTGTTGATGATTGGTGGGACTACCCTGGGATCCGAATGGCTCAAGAGGGGGGCCCTTGGTTGAAGATGTGCTCAGTTGGAGACATCGCCACCGGTGAAACCTCAGTGGGGTCTAAATAGGCTAGTAATCCCTTTGTAAAGGCTAATTTGTGATCTCTTGGCCACACACCGACGGAAGTGTGAGACAGCATAATAGAGGTTCTAGTCATGAAAAGATGATGAAACCACAAACACGTGGATAAAGCGGTACAACCTCTGCAGAGTGTTAAAAACTATCATGATAGCCATGCTCCCGGTTATGAGCAACCTGGACCCTCACATGATTAGAGAAAACTTGGTATTGGTATGGTTCTTGGGATAGTTATGGTTGGTATTATGGTTATGGATGGTTATGATTGAATTTTGGTATTGAATATGGATACTGGTATTGATGATGGATATGGAATATGGACTGGCATTATGATAACTACATGGCTTATGATGGGTTTATTTCATATACATGTAATATATTACTTTTCAAGTGTTTTAATATACTTTTCAGCACTCAACCATTATTATATTCGTCATTTGAATCATCCACATGTCATACTTTCCACACTTGCTGAGTACGACATGTACTCACTCTTGCAATCTCCCCGCCCAATAGTTGCAGGTCAGGACTGGGAGTTTAATGGTGATAATGCGGAGTTCTAGGCCGTGTCTACCGTCAGCTTTGCCTGTGGTGTTGATTGGAGCTACGCTATACCCTATTGCTTTTGCTGCCTAACTGTTTAGTTTGCTTATTTAGTTTATTTCCGCTGCATTAGTTGAACTTGTCATTAATATTCATTAGAGTTTGTATTCGAGGATATTATTGTTTGTGTAATAAAATTTGGTTAATTAATCTTGTTCTGTGGTAATTTTCTGTATACTCTTTTGTGAATGCACTCGTGTATGTGTGTTGAACATCCTGGGCACACATATGCATTCACTTGATTCATTTTCGGAACCGGGTGTCACAGACAGTCACAGCACTAAAAGTGTAACTACTTGCTCTGGGCTAGTACAAGATGTATAGCACATTTAGCATGGTCCAACACCCTAAGTGTGTCCTTGTCTCCCCTGTAATCCGGACCTATAATAAAAGGTATTGTTGTGTGAAAACAGACTCCACGTGCATTTACTTTTTGTGCAAGGCTCAATATATCAATTTATTTTCACTCCGCTTGTCTATAATAATGTTGTGAAAATCTTTTTGAGCTTTATTCCAAGTAATTCACATGCATTACAAGCCTTATTGATAGTCTTTTTGGATCTTAACATTGCTACATAGTCTACTTGCCTGAACGCCAAGCCAATATAGGTCCGGAGTGTGCTATCGACTTAGCATGGTCCTGCACCCTAAGTACGCCGCTCTACCTACACCCCGGCGGGCCTCAGTGGGGTGAGTAATAAAAAGGCATGCGGATCTAGAAAGATTATATTAAAATGCTCGTTATCATGCTGAGTTTCTTCGGACCTAAAGTACAAATAAGAACAATAAGTCACAACCAATTTATAGACAAGAGGACGAATTTTACTTTCTCTCTTGTCGTTAATGTGCAGGAAAAGCAAAAATTCATAGCAATGGTGGACAACGTTGGAGCTACTAAGCTCCAACATCCTCCAAGAGGGGTCCGCCGTCAACGTTTGTAACACCCTAATTTTCATGCATCATACCCTACATACACTCATATACATGTTTAACATTAACCCACATCAAGAAGAACGAGTTTAAAATTAATTTGGAACAAAACCGCACTTAAAACGCAGGAAAGTGCGGACTAGTCCGTTTTTGCTGAGGACTAGTCCGATTTCTCTCTGACTAAAAACGGACTTGTCCGTTTTGCTGCGGACTAGTCCGATTTTTGGCACTGGAAACTTTCGGACTTATCCTATTTTGTGCGGACTAGTCCGATATTCCATGAATCCTTGAAAATTTGCTAAGTCCTTGGACTTTTCCAGACTAGTCCGGTGTTCCAGCGGACTTGTCCGATTTCCTCTCTGTTCAAAGTCGGACTTGTCCGATGTTTGGCCAGACTTGTCCGATTTTCTCTCTGGATGACTTCGGACTAGTCCGATCCTTTTCAGACTTGTCCGATATTTTGTGACTCAAAATTGATCTTTTGTTTTACGACTTGTTTCTTGGGTTTCATGTTAAGTGGTCCTAGGGACGTCATGCCTAACTCTTTTAGAGCCCATGTGGGACTCTAAACCAGCCTCTACTCATCCCAAAACTCGAAATCCATCTAACCCTAGCCTCCACCTCTATATAAACAGCCCCACCCTTTGGCTTGACATCTATTTGCCACTTTTCCACCCACCCAAACCCTAGTTCGTGGAGAGCCGCCATCAAGGAGGGAGGAGAAGATCCCAAGCAAGAAGAAGAAGAGGAGGAAACGAAAGAGGATCAAGATCTCCACCAAGTTTTGTTCCTCATCATCAATTCATCTCCAAGTTCATCACCAACCCTAGATCATCAAGATCCAAGTGTTATCTCCAAGTTTCTTGATTCATTGGAGTCCTAAACACCTGGTATACCTTCTATTATCTTTTCCTTACGTGAATTCAACCCCTAATCTCCAAATTTACGTCGATCTAGAAAACCCTAATCCGCTGATCTCGCAGAGTGCGGACTTGTCCGGTCCCTAGCGGACTAGTCCGATCTTCCTGGTTAAATTATGTTGAATTAATTCTAAAATTTGATCTAATCGAATCCAAACCTGTATAGACTTGTTAAAAGCTATTAGAACTAGTTAGTGATCATTAAAAGCCATCTATTAACAAGTTCAACCTTGCATTTGCATTAATCATGCATGTCATGTCATATTGAGTAATATTTGTGCACTCTTTGATTGTGTTTCTTGTCTTGTATGTTTATTGTGTGGATTAGACGGATTTGCGCTAGAAAGTGCCGCGGAGGATCTTCAGCACCAAGAGTTTGAAGGCTTTGATCCTAATCAACAGCAAGAGCAAGGCAAGTGTCCTTGAAGCATATTGATCTTGTTTTTAAAATAAATGTTTGTTTGCAAAATTGCATGTTGTGTCAATTTGATGGGAATCCTATGATAGGAAGTTTACTAGATTTGTTTAACCACCCTTGTCACCTGGAATATATGGTAGAGAGTCGGGAAGGGCTTTTACCTTTTTGTTTCGCTTAATTAATTGGAATGGAAAAATAACACTACACATTTAATTATGTATTAATGATATTCTGGTTAATGTGAACTGGTTAAATCTGGTATGGTAATGGGTGATCTAAGCAAGCCTGGTATGTGGATGGGTTGGACGTATGGTGGTTTGCTTGCTTTAGATCTAAGGACCGGTTCATGCGAGAATAAGCCAGGACTACAGTGCCACCACGAGGCCAAGTATGGGTGCGGCGTAGCTGATTAATTAGGGTTTTGCTGGTGCTATTTGGACCAATGTGGATGCTCGGGGAAGGGGTAGTCGGATTGGGTTTGTTGATGATTGGTGGGACTACCCTGGGATCCGAATGGCTCAAGAGGGGGCCCTTGGTTGAAGATGTGCTCTGCGGGAGACATCGCCACCGGTGAAACCTCAGTGGGGTCTAAATAGGCTAGTAATCCCTTTGTAAAGGCTATTTTGTGATCTCTTGGCCATACACCAAAGGAAGTGTAATTGGTGAAAGGGAGGTTCTTTAGTCGCTGACGGGTGATGAAATCACAAACACGTGGGTAAAGGGGTACAAACTCTGCAGAGTTAAATAAAACTATCATGATAGCCGTGCTCCCGGTTATGAGCACCTGCACAACTTCCGTGATTAGAGTGAATTGGTATTGGGATGTTTTTGGGATGGTTATGGTTTGGTAATTGTTATGGATGGTTATGGATTTATTTCTGGTATTGAATATGGTTATTGGCAAATGGTAAAATCTGGAATTATTGATGAGGATGGTGAATTCAGTTTGGTATTATGGTATTACTTATGATTATGATGGGTTTACTTCACATACATATAATATATTGCTTTTCCAATGTTTTTATGTACTTTTCAGCACTTAACCATTATTATTGTCGTCATTTGAATCAGCCACATGTCATACTTTCCACACTTGCTGAGTACGACATGTACTCACTCTTGCAATCCCCCCCAACAGCTGCAGGTCAGGATTGGGAGTTTAATGGTGATAATGCGGAGTTCTAGGCCGTGTCTACCGTCAGCTTTGCCTGTGGTGTTATTGGAGCTGCGTTATCCCTTATGCTTAGTTTGCTTAGTTGCTTAATTAGTTTATTTTCTGCTGCATTAGTTGAACTTGTCATTAATATTCATTAGAGCTTGTATTCGAGGATAATATGGTTTGTTTAATAAAATATGGTTAATTAATCTTGTTCTGTGGTAATTTTCTGTATACTCTTTTGTGATTGCACTCGTGTATGTGTGATGAACATCTGGACACACATATACGTTAGCTTGGTTCATTTTTCGGAACCGAGCGTCACAGATTGGTATCAGAGCCACAGGTTGACCGTAGGATGCAGCCAAGATACAATGGACACTTTAGAGCACATAGGGCCACTCAGGAATCGATGTGTTTTTGCTTGGTGTGTTGTTTGCTATATATATTGTTTGCTTGTGTGCTTAATAGAGGATTTTGGGATGCTTTAGCATTGCCATGTCCATGTAGGCTAGTTAGTTGTTTAGTTTCATATCCCTTGATGCATATAGTTGAGGACATTCTCTAATTCTTACCTATTGCTTTTCTTCATATGGTGAGGACTCGCAACCAGAGGGATGCTAATGATGAGGAGGAGAACAATGGAGTACCTCAGAACAACATTGGACAAGGATCTACTTAGGGAACTATCAACATTGAGCAGCTATTGGCTATGCAAAACCAACTCATGCAGACCATGATACAAACAATAGGACAGCTGCAGGCTGGCAACATCAACAATCAGCCCCACATGCCTCCACCGCCACCCCCACCTCCTCATAACCGGTTGGGAGAGTTTATGAGGACTAGGCCGCCAACCTTTGCTCAAGCTGCTGACCCTATGGATGCGGATGATTGGCTCAAGTCCATGGAGAAGAATCTAGCTATTGTCCAATGCAGTGACCAGGAGAAGGTCTTGTTTGCTTCTCATCAACTAGTTGGAGCAGCTGCGGATTGGTGGGATTCTTATTGCAATTCTCATGAGAATCAAGAGAGAATTACCTGGGCGGAATTCAAGGAGAGTTTCCATTCTCATTATGTGCCGGAGGGTGTTATGATTTTGAAGAGGCAATAATTTGAGAATTTGAGGCAAGGAAGATCAAGCGTGAGTGAATATCTCAATAAATTCACTCAACTCTCAAGATACGCGCGTGAGGATGTTAGTCGGGACAGCTGGAAACAATACTTGTTCATGAGGGGCTTGAACAATGAGATCCAAGTGCAATTGCTCAATTGTGATTACGCAAATTTTCAGAAGCTTGTGGACAAAGCAATTGTGGTTGAGAACAAGATCCGTGAGATGGAGCAAGAAATCAAGAGGAAGGCGCCATATCAAGGATAACAACAAGGAAGTAATGTGCGCCCTCGCTTTGTGCCACCCAATGCGCCTTACTTCAATTCTTCTGAGCCTGCTCAACGCCCTGGATTTGCACCGCGCCCAACTCAGTTTGTGCAGCAGCGCCCTGTTATGCAAGCACCTAGGCCTCCAATGCCTTATGCGCCTCGTGCTAATTTTCCTGCTGCAAGTGTTCAGAACCAAGCTCGTCCCAATAATTCTGGTGGAGTTAATAAGTGTTATACTTGTGGAGAAGCTGGACACTTTGCGCATCAATGTCCTAAGTCAGGACTTGGTCAAGGGAGCAATGCGCTGAGGCAAAACCCAAGCCCCAATGGAGGACAACCACAAGGGAACCATGAACAGCAGAATTTTGCTCGTGGCAACGTGAACCATGTCTCTACAGAGGATGCTCAAAAAGCGGATGATGTGGTCATTGGTATGTTTCTCGCAAACTCCAACCCTGCGACTATGTTATTTGATTCTGGAGCATCGCATTCATTCATTGCATCGAAGTATGTTGCCAAGTATAGTTTGTCTATCTCTCATATGAAGTTTACTCTATTGGTTAAGTCTCCTGGAGGAGAGATGAGGACAAATATAGTATGTCCAAAAGTAAGCCTTAGAATAAGGGGGGTAGACTTCTCCGCCAACCTCATTGTTTTGGATTCTCAAGGATTGGACATTATACTTGGTATGGACTGGTTGAGGAAGCACAATGGAGTCATTGAGTGTGCCACGAAGACGGTGAAGTTGACCAATGAAGAAGGGATCACCGTAGAATTTGAAGCATCTCAAACCGCACCAAAGCAATTGGAGTTGAATCATATGGATGGTGCCGGAATTGAGGAGATTCCGGTGGTGTGTGAATTTTTGGATGTTTTTCCGGACGAGTTGCCAGGTATGCCACCTGATCGAGACATTGAGTTTGTTATTGATTTAATACCTGAAACCGCACCTATAGCTAAGAGGCCGTATAGGATGCCTCCTATGGAATTAGCGGAGCTCAAGAAGCAAATTCAAGAGCAACTAGAGAAGGGTTTCCTAGCTCTTCACCTTGGGGAGCGCCCGTTCTATTTGTGGACAAGAAGGATGGATCCCAAAGAATGTGTGTAGATTACCGAGCTCTCAACGAGGTAACAATCAAGAACAAGTACACCTTGCCACGTATAGAAGACTTGTTTGATCATATGAAGGGTGCTTGTGTCTTCTCTAAGATTGATTTGAGGTCGGGATATTCTCAAATGAAGATTAGACCATCGGACATACCCAAGACAGCTTTTAGGACACGGTATGGATCTTATGAGTACACCGTGATGTCTTTTGGATTGACAAATGCGCCTGCTTACTTTATGTACCTCATGAATAAGGTCTTCATGGAGTACTTGGACATGTTCGTTGTGGTGTTCATTGAAGATATTATGATCTACTCGAAGGATGAGAAGGAACATGAGGAACACTTGAGGCTTACATTGCAGAAATTGAGGGAGCATCAATTGTATGCCAAGTTCAACAAGTGTCAGTTTTGGTTGAGAGAGGTGTCGTTTTTGGGTCACAACATCTCAGGAGAAGGAGTGTCGGTTGACCCCGGAAAAGTGAGAGACGTGTTGAAGTGGGAGCCGCCGCAAAATGTAAAGGAAATAAGGAGTTTTTTGGGATGGTTGGATATTACCGTAGATTCATCAAGGACTTTTCCAAGATAGCCAAGCCAATGACGGAGTTGCTAATGAAGGGAAAGGCTTTCGAATGGACTCAAGCTTGTCAAAATAGTTTTGAGGAGTTGAAGGAGAGGTTGACAACAGCCCCAGTTTTGGTATTGCCGGACGTGAGCAAGAGTTTTGATATTTATTGCGACGCATCGAGACAAGGGCTTGGATGTGTATTGATGCAAGAAGGTCAAGTGGTCGCCTATGCATCAAGACAATTGAAGAAACATGAGCATAATTACCCCACACAATTTGGAACTCGCGGTCGTGGTACATGCATTGAAGATTTGGAGACACTATATTCTTGGACATAGGTGTGAAATTTATACGGATCATAAGAGTTTGAAGTATATTTTCACACAAACGGATCTGAACTTGAGGCAACGAAGATGGTTGGAGCTCATCAAAGATTATGATTTGGGGATCAACTATCATCCGGGAAAGGCCAATGTAGTGGCCTATGCTTTGAGTAGAAAGGGAGTAAGTCATCGACTCACGGTTCGAAAGTTACCATCCGAGTTATGTAAGGAGTTTGAACGGTTGAACCTCGGGTTTGTAAATGAGATGGAGATGATGGAGTTAAACCCAACCTTGGAGCAAGAAATTTGAGAGGCACAAAACGCAGATGAGGGGATCAAGGAAATCAAGTACAGGACCGAAGAAGGGAGAGAATTCAGATTTGATGAAGACAAACATGGTACCTTATGGCTTGGAAAGAGAATCGTTGTGCCTAATGTAAAGCATATTCAGGAGACAATATTAAAGGAGGCACATGACTCGCCATACTCGATTCACCCCGGTTGTATGAAGATGTACAAAGACTTAAAGGCTTGCTATTGGTGGGATAGCATGAAGAAGGACATAGCCGAATATGTTGCATTGTGTGACGTGTGCCGACGAGTTAAGGCGGAACATCAAAGGCCAGCAGGATTATTGCAGCCATTAAAGATTCCGGAGCGGAAGTGGGAAGAGATCGGTATGGACTTCATAGTTGGGTTACCACGTACTCGGTCCGGATATGACTCAATTTGGGTAATTGTGGATCGCTTAACGAAGTCAGCTCATTTTGTCCCTGTGAAGACCAAATATACAGTTGCACAATTGGCCGATATATACATGGAGCATATTGGGTGCCGACATGGAGTACCGAAGAAGATAGTCTCGGATAGAGGTTCTCAGTTTACTTCCAGGTTTTGGCAAAAGTTACATGAAGCTTTGGGAACGAGGTTGAATTTTAGTTCAGCATATCATTCTCAAACGGATGGACAAACCGAGAGGACCAATCAGATTTTGGAGGACATGTTAAGAGCTTGTGCTTTAAAGCATGGGAAGAGTTGGGACAAAAGCTTGTCATACGCGGAATTTTCTTACAACAATAGTTACCAAGCAAGTTTGAAGATGTCACCATATGAAGCGCTTTATGGGAGGAAGTGTAGGACACCTTTATTCTGGAATGAGGCTGGAGAAACTCAAGTATTTGGTCCGGATGTGTTGCAAGAAGCCGAAAAGCAAGTCCAAATAATTGGTGAAAACTTGAGGGCTGCCCAATCAAGGCAAATAGGTTATGCGGACAATAGGAGAAGGAAATTAGCCTTTGAAATAGGAGATTTTGTTTACCTCAAGGTGTCACCAATGAGAGGTCATAAGAGGTTTAACATAAGGGGTAAGCTCGCACCTCGTTATATTGGACCATTCAAGATTTTGGACAAAAGAGGAGAAGTAGCGTATAAGTTGGAGATGCCAGCTCATCTTTCGGATGTCCATGATGTCTTTCATGTTTCCCAGCTCAAGAAGTGCTTGAGAGTACCGGAAGAACAAGTGCCAATGGAAGAATTGGAACTAGAGGAAGATTTGACTTATGCCGAACAACCGGTCAGAATCTTGGAAACCAAGGAGAGAGTCACAAGGAACAAGGTTATTAGATGGTGTAAAGTTCAATGGAAGCACCACACTGAAAAAAGAAGCAACTTGGGAGCTAGAAGATGATATCAAGAAAGACTTTCCCTATCTCTTCTCTTCCGCATCGAATCTCGAGGGCGAGATTCATTTTAAGGGGGGTAGGTTTGTAACACCCTAATTTTCATGCATCATGCCCTACATACACTCATATACATGTTTAACATTAACCCACATCAAGAGGAATGAGTTTAAAATTGATTTGGAACAAAACCGCACTTAAAACGCAGGAAAGTGCGGACTAGTCCGTTTTTGTTGAGGACTAGTCCGATTTCTCTCTGACTAAAACGGACTTGTCCGTTTTGCTGCGGACTAGTCCGATTTTGGGCACTGGAAACTTTCGGACTTATCCGATTTTGTGCGGACTAGTCCGATATTCCATGAATCCTTGAAAATTTTCTAAGTCCTTGGACTTTTCCGGACTAGTCCGGTGTTCCAACGGACTTGTTCGATTTCCTCTCTGTTCAAAGTCGGACTTGTCCGATGTTTGGCCAGACTTGTCCGATTTTCTCTCTGGACGACTTCGGATTAGTCTGGTCCTTTTCAGACTTGTCCGATATTTCGTGACTCCGAATTGATCTTTTGTTTTACGACTTGTTTCTTGGGTTTCACGTTAAGTGGGCCTAGGGACGTCGTGCCTAACTATTTTAGAGCCCATGTGGGACTCTAAACCGGCCTCTACTCATCCCAAAACTTGAAATCCATCTAACCCTAGCCTCCACCTCTATATAAACAGCCTCACCCTTTGGCTTGACATCTATTTGCCACTTTTCCACCCACCCAAACCCTAGTTCGTGGAGAGTCGCCATAAAGGAGGGAGGAGAAGATCCCAAGCAAGAAGAAGAAGAGGAGGAAACGAAAGAGGATCAAGATCTCCACTAAGTTTCGTTCCTCATCACCAATTCATCTCCAAGTTCATCACCAACCCTAGATCATCAAGATCCAAGTGTTATCTCCAAGTTTCTTGATTCATTGGAGTCCTAAACACCTGGTATACCTTCTATTATCTTTTCATTACGTGAATTCAACCCCTAATCTCCAAATTTACGTCGATCTAGAAAACCCTAATCTGCTGATCTCGCAGAGTGCGGACTTGTCCGGTCCCTAGCGTACTAGTCCGATCTTCCTGGTTAAATTGTGTTGAATTAATTCTAAAATTTGATCTAATCGAATCCAAACCTGTATAGACTTGTTAAAAGCTATTAGAACTAGTTAGTGATCATTAAAAGCCATCTATTAACAAGTTCAACCTTGCATTTGCATTAATCATGCATGTCATGTCATATTGAGTAATATTTGTGCACTCTTTGATTGTGTTTCTTGTCTTGTATGTTTATTGTGTGGATTAGACGGATTTGCGCTAGAAAGTGCCGCGGAGGATCTTCAGCACCAAGAGTTTGAAGGCTTTGATCCTAATCAACAGCAAGAGCAAGGCAAGTGTCCTTGAAGTATATTGATCCTGTTTTTAAAATAAATGTTTGTTTGCAAAACTGCATGCTATGTCAATTTGATGGGAATCCTATGATAGGAAGTTTACTAGATTTGTTTAACCACCCTTGTCACCTGGAATATATGGTAGAGAGTCGGGAAGGGCTTTTACCTTTTCGCTTCGCTTAATTAATTGGGATGGAAAAACAACACTACACATTTAATTATGTATTAATGATATTCTGGTTAATGTGAACTGGTTAAATATAGTATGGTAATGGGTGATCTAAGCAAGCCTGGTATGTGGATGGGTTGGACGTATGGTGGTTGGCTTGCTTTAGATCTAAGGACCGGTTCATGCGAGAATAAGCTAGGACTACAGTGCCACCACGAGGCCAAGTATGGGTGCGGCGTATCTGATTAATTAGGGTTTTGCTGGTGCTGTTTGGACCAATGCGAATGCTCGGGGAAGGGGTAGTCGGATTGGGTTTGTTGATGATTGGTGGGACTACCCTGGGATCCGAATGGCTCAAGAGGGGGCCCTTGGTTGAAGATGTGCTCTGCGGGAGACATCGCCACCGGTGAAACCTCATTGGGGTCTAAATAGGCTAGTAATCCCTTTGTAAAGGCTATTTTGTGATTTCTTGGCCATACACCAAAGGAAGTGTAATTGGTGAAAGGTAGGTTCTTTAGTCGTCGACGGGTGATGAAATCACAAACACGTGAGTAAAGAGGTACAAACTCTGCAGAGTTAAATAAAACTATCATGATAGCCGTGCTCCCGGTTATGAGCACCTGGACAACTTCCATGATTAGAGGGAATTGGTATTGGGATGTTTTTGGGATGGTTATGGTTTGGTAATGGTTATGGATGGTTATGGATTTATTTCTGGTATTGAATATGGTTATTGGCAAATGGTGAAATCTGGAATTATTGATGAGGATGGTGAATTCAGTTTGGTATTGTGGTATTACTTATGATTATGATGGGTTTACTTCACATACATATAATATATTGCTTTTCCAATGTTTTTATGTACTTTTCAGCACTTAACCATTATTATTGTCGTCATTTGAATCAGCCACATGTCATACTTTCCACACTTGCTGAGTACGAGATGTACTCACTCTTGCAATCCCCCCCAACAGTTGCAGGTCAGGATTGGGAGTTTAATGGTAATAATGCGGAGTTCTAGGCCGTGTCTACCGTCAGCTTTGCCTGTGGTGTTATTAGAGCTGCGCTATCCCTTATGCTTAGTTTGCTTAGTTGCTTAATTAGTTTATTTTCCACTGCATTAGTTGAACTTGTCATTAATATTCATTAGAGCTTGTATTCGAGGATAATATGGTTGGTTTAATAAAATTTGGTTAATTAATCTTGTTCTGTGGTAATTTTCTGTATACTCTTTTGTGATTGCACTCGTGTATGTGTGACGAACATCCTGGGCACACATATACGTTAGCTTGGTTCATTTTTCGGAATCGGGCGTCACAACGTTCAATATGTTGACAGTGGATGATTTCGGAGCTAGCAAGCTCCGACCGTCCCAAGAGGCCTGTCTTTGACGCGTCAGAATTGAAGACTTCAGACCTAGAATCTACAAGTGTGAAGCATTCAAGTCGTCAACATACTGCCACAACCTTTGGTACATGTACACACCTCAATAATACACATGTACCAGGTGGCCAACAAGATACGGCACAGTATATTGAAGACAAAGTGAAATTCAGGACGGAAAGGAGGATTTTATTAATCAAAAGTACTGGATTACAAAATTGGGGTTACAAGGGCCAAAAGGAGAAAAGTCCTAGCCACTGGAGGATCTAAATCCTGTGGAAAAATGAAGTAACCTTCTCAGCAGCTTCTTGGACACTAGCTCTGGCGGCATCCTCTTCCTCAGCGATGATTCCTTCAAAGATCGGATCAAGGGAGAACTGGGGTTCTCGCCTTTTGTAACACGCCAAGACATACTCGGCGACGTTCTTAGCCAAGGATTTACCCTCCGTCTCCAGCTGATCGGCGATGACATTACCCATCGCGTTGAGTTTGCTGCCAGCAGAGCCAAGTGCCACTACCGTCTGGTCCAGCTCCTGCGCTGGGTCCTCCGGGCATATTGGACTGAAACCAAGAGGCATAAGGGCTCTGTCTGCACGTCCCAAGAAGTCCCATACCATCAAGGACTCAGTGTCCTTTGATCTATACAACTCTTCTACTGACCTCCGGGTGGCCACTAGCTCTGAACTCTCCCGAGCAAGGCATTCCACCACTTTGGCATGTTGCTGCATATTTTCAGCAACCTGCTTCTCGCAGTCGGTCAGCTCCGACTCCCGGAGGTAGATGCGGTTCCGCCTCTCCGCCAGGTCTTTCTCCCTACCTCTCACTTTACCCTCCCTAATGGCAACATCAGCTTCTCTTTTTGAGAGCTCCTGCCCCATCTTCCAGTACTTCTTCCTTTCATCTTCACTCCACTGCTCAAACTTCTTTGAGCGATCCGCCAAATTCTGTTCACCCAGAGTCAACTTCTGGGTGACCTCCGCCTCCCTCTTCATGACATCCTCCTGCTACTCAAGGAGCTTCTCCTCCCTCGCCTCCAAGTCCGCCCGGCGCTTCAAGAGAACCTCATTCAATTCAGTGAGTTTTTTGTGATGCTCTTCAACAGCATCACGCCTCTCCTTTACTTGCTCAAGGATCTCCCTGGAGTTAGCATTGAGCGCCCAGATGGCGGCCTCCTTCTCCTCCATCAGCTTGTCCAAGTATTATAACCGGACCTTCTCCCTCTTAATCCACTCCTTCTGGTCAGCCAGCCTCGTTTGGGCAAGCCTGGTCTCAAAATGAAGTTTGTTGCACCAACACCTCAAGGTGTGGTGCTCCTCCTCCAAGGCTTTGCTCTCATGATCAAAGGCAAGTTGGACCTGTCGGAGACTCGAGCAGGCATTGTCAATGGACAACGCTAGAGGGATAGGCTCCAGACCTGTTGGGGTTATTTCTGCAGGCTCCAGAGGGTTTTCCATCACAAAAATAGGGTCCCACTCTACAAGATAGGACCCTTGAACTTCTGCGACACTGGGATCGCTCTCCGAAGCCCTTCAGCGGCAGCAGAAGAACCCACTGGGGGAACTTCCACCTCCAGAGCAGTTGAAGGCGCTGCTTTAGGGTCTTCGGTCGCCGGCTCTGAAGGCGGAGGACATGTCACCAATTCTTCAAGCTTCTCCGGCTCTGGCCCAGGCACCTCCGGGACAACTACCTCCGGAGCAGTAGCCGTGGCTTCATCCAGCGCCCCTGCCGCAACTGGCCTAGACGTCGACACGTCACTTGCTTTCGGTACAGCGACCAGAGATCCAACCATTTCCGGCTCAGCCGTTGGACCTTCAACCATTTGTGGCTCAATAGTCGGGGCTTCAACTACCTCTGGCTCAGCAGCCAGGGCTTCGACAACTTCTGGCTCAAAAGCGGGAACTTCTGGCATCGTCGGTGCTGGAGCATCAGCCTCCGTCACTATCGCCAAGGGTGTATCTTCGACTTCTCCCCTGTGGTCTGGTGCTACCATAGGAGTTTCGGGCGAGGACTCCGAGTCCAAGCTCACGACAGTTAGCGCCGGAGCTGTCGCGACTTCCGCCTCCGCTTGACGCGGAGGCTCAGCGCTTGAAGCCAGAGCTTCGGCAGGTGCAACCCCGGCCGCTGCAACAGACACTGAAGTTCCCGGCCCCTTCTTCGACACCCTAGAAATGAAGGGAAGAGAAGATTAAAGACACGTCAAAAACAACACTAGCATTTCAGGGTGAGCAATCAATGCTTACCTAGGGATGCTGCCACCCTAGTTGCCTTGGAACCTTTTCTTCTGAGGCCCGGATCTAAAGCCCACCAAGTGTGGTGAGACTACTGCTTCGGACCTCAGTGGAGGACCACCCGCAGCAGCTGGAGTCCTTTCTACCAGAGCTTCTCTTGGTCGGGAAGAACTCCTGGACCTGGGGCTTCTAGCCGGCACAGAGGTCGGGGTCGCCTGCCTGGAGCTGACACCTCTTGAAGTCGCTGGCACCGGGGCAGTGGTAGTTGCAGAAGAACTCCCTCTACGGGGAGAAGGAGCCGTGGTAAAAGGAGCAGGTCTGACGGACCTCCCGTCAGCGTGCTTCAACTTCCTCTTCCGGCTGGAGGGCTCAGCTGGCTCTTTACCCTTGCCCTTGCCGGTGTCTTCAATCTTCCAGCTTGGGGCGGAGGCAGGACCACCCTTGGAAGCTCCGGGGATCACCAACCTGGTGGTCGGACGCCTTTCTACCTCACCAAGGTCGTCAAGCACTGGCATACTCCTCTGGAGCTTCCTACTGAACTGCGCCTCCATGTTCAGAGGGAGGAAAGTTGCTGGCGGAACTAAGTCGTCGCTCTTGAAATTTATCCCATGCTGGAATTTCTTGAGATGAAACTCCAAAGATTCGTCATCAAAGTTGGATTTCAGACTGGTTTCAATCCGGGCATCATCCATCACGTTGTTGAGGACCCATGCGAGCTTCTCCCTCTTCTTCTACAGAGCCCATCTATTGACCAGGAAGATGCAGAAGACCATCTGGAGAGTCACTCCACCCTCCACGCATTCGCGGATCCTAGTCAAGATGGGGTTGAAGGCATCTGACAACACCAGAACTACACTCCAGGTGTCGGTGTCAACATTGGGGAGACCTTCGGGCAGCTCCAACTTCTTGTGCTCCTCCGCCGCAATGATGATTCAATCTTTCTTCCAGTCGTCCCACTTGCCGGAAGGAAACGACTTCAAGTATTTGAAGGGGCAGTTCGTGCGCTTCACAAAATAGTAGAAGCCAAGAAGCTCACTCCCCTTGTCGGTGGTGTGGATGGTGAAGAAGGTGCGGAATAGCTCGACGCAGGGGGGAATACCCACCCACATCTCGCAAAAGTGGACTAATGTCACCACGAGGAGAAGAGAATGGGGACCAAGGTGATACAGCTGCAGACCATAAAAGTCTAGCAGCATCAAAAGAAAAAAAGAGAAAGGTGGAATGAATCCCACCATGGCGTACGCTGTGAAGTACACCATATCGCCATTGTGCTCCTTCTTGAACGGGAGCTTGCCAGCGCAGACCAAATGGTTGAAGGAGTCGCTGGACCACCCCATGTAGGTCCAGACCTTCTTGAGATCATCATCGCTCTTGAGGCGGCTCTTGGGGAGACCCAACTCCATCGCAGCAAAGCAGAGCAAAGGAAGGGAAGTTAGGCGGAGTTTGGGAGGCTCTGAGCGCAAATATGATCGAAAGCGTAAAGAGTCCTCAAACCGTGCACACTTTCCCTCTTAAGTAAGCCTCCGCGACGCTTGGATGGAAACCGCAGTGAGATCAAAGGCACTTTTCAAAAATCTACCCCGTCTATGACAAGTGGGCCTGGGGCCACCCCGACAAAGAGATCGAGGTTCTTACCCAAGGCGAACCGTTGCCATGATGAGCGGCAGGAAACCAAAGGTCGATGCTCTAACAGGGCACGCAGAACCGATACAGTTTTCATATTGGGAACCGGTGACTTTCAATTGCGTGAGATCCGCACTCAAAGATCTCATATGCCGCATTCATAACAAGCCACGCGTCGAAGGTTCACTCCCGGACCGTCACTCTATCGGCGCATCAGAAGACTTTTGAAAATCAAAGCATGGGAATCGAGAATGGCCCCACCTCCGGTAGGATAACTTAACCCAAAGGGTTCCTCCCAGAGGTGGGCTCGAGGGCCACTATCGGTACCCTGCGTACCAGGTACCCCTTAATACCACAAAGAGTACAAGGGAGTTCTAACTGTCAAGTGTTGAAGGACTCCTCGGGCCCCACATGTCACATTGCACCGCACCCGCTCCCCTCATATGGGTATCTCCTGGGTCAACACGTGTAAAGGAAAATCGGAACTAAGCTCCCAACAAAGGAAAGCTTCAGTTCCAACACAAGTACAACAGTCTCGGACCTAACCCTCAACAGAGAGGAGCTCCGGTGCCGACACGTGTACATTAGCCCCGGACCTAACCTCCTGTAAGGGAAAGCTCCATAGCTTCCACGTATGGGGCCTTCGGACCTTCATCGACGTGTACACTAGCAGATCTCCTTCAACATGAGCCATCAAGCGTAATTAAAGCGGCAGTTACA
Organism: Tuctoria greenei; assembly: GCA_036927565.1. Lineage (NCBI taxonomy): Eukaryota > Viridiplantae > Streptophyta > Magnoliopsida > Poales > Poaceae > Tuctoria > Tuctoria greenei. The sequence goes on along the minus strand of JAYESD010000011.1, from coordinate 13,535,856 downwards.
AGATGTAATTATGTGTCATTAATGATGTATTGATGACACACGATCAAGAGCGCTGTTAATAGGGGTAACACAGCCATTAAGGCACGTTTTCACACTATTAATCATTCTTAATACTTTTTAGACAGTGTATTAGGCCATTAAATACGCCAGGGCCACATGTCGGGCCAGACAAGCTTTGTAACAGTCAGTCCTTAGAACTATAAAAGGGTTGCCCTGCACGAACTCAGGGGACATTCGATCTGATCCCGGCTGACGAGGAACAAACACACACAATAAAACAACACAAACCCCGTGGAGTAGGGTGTTATGCTCAGGCGGCCCGAACCACGTAAATCGCTGGTGTCATCATCTTGATCTTGATCTCTGCGTACCCCAACCATAAAAGAACCTCTGCGGGCTGCTTCTTAGCAGGTCCGGGGGAAGTGTCGTATCAAACACTTCGACACATATGTTCATGTATGTGTATGTTTCTGACACTGGTAATGCGGCTGCCAAATCCTGGCTAGCTCCAGGATGCAGCCGGCAACCAGTATAACCAAGGTGGGGGCATCTAATAGGAGATCCTGCCTGTAAACAATATGCAACAAGCTGTAACACAGATCGTCTTGGATTAACTAAATAAAGGAGACAATCTTCCTTAAAGCCCGTCTCAGATCAATCAACAAATCTACGACGAGCTACCATAACGCCCGTCTCGTATCAGTCAATAAATCTGCGACGCACTATATTAGATCTTGTCTCACATGTATGCTGATGGGCAACGCGCGCAACAGATGTCTCCAGTGACCCTGTAAAGCCCGTATGTTATGACTCAAAGAAAGGAGATGCACTATCTTTGAGCTCCTCTCGCACTTAGGATGATCGGAGACGCGCTAGCCGCTCGTCTCTTATGATAACATAATGTGAGTTGCAACGACAGAGACGCACAGTTTGTTTGTCTCCCTTCTTCGTTCAGGCACGTCTCAGATGATATAAAGTAGCATGCAAGAAGTGGACTTATTATCAGGTCTACACACAGATCATTTGTGTACTAACTTGTAAGGGATGTGCTATGTGATTCAGGTGTTAGTGATGACATTGTTGAAGACTCTGGTCAGCGCTACTCAATCATCTCCAAAACTGTCGACCGGCCGGGGAAGATATCAAATTCCTTGAAGGTACCTTAGATCTATTGGAGAGTGGGAGGGGGTCTAAGCCCCCCTGACCCCCCATGCGGTTCTGCCCTTGAGTACACCCAACAAAAATGAAGGGGCTCAAGGGGGGCTCCACTATACCTTAAAGTGTAGGGGACTTGAGCCCCTCTGACCCCCTCAGAATCCGCCACTGTGCACACCTAAACAAAGTTTAATAATAGTGCACTTATCTTTCGAATTGTAGTATTTCATAGTGTCTAAAATAAATGGGGTTGGTCCAAAATGTACAACATGCTTAGCATGGTTCCGTACCCTAAGTGTGTATGCTTTGTCTCCCATGTTATCCAGAATTAGTATGAAATAGTATGATATGAAAGATTTGTCTCACTCTTTGTACACTTACATTATGCATATTATTACTTTATTGCTCTGTTACATCTTCTTGCTAGTAGTGGAGGTGCGCAATCCTGTTGTAGACGGGTAGTTTGAAGTTCCTGTGGTGTATTTAAGTATTTTTGGTAGTTTTTTTCGAGGCCTTATGATCGTTGAATGGTCTAATTGTTGGAAAATCCAATGCAACTACAGGTCTAGAGTGTGTTATATGCTTAGCCTGGTCCTGAACCCTAAGTTTACACACTCTACCTTTCTGGTTTTGCGGCAAAGTACAACGGGTCCAGACAGCACACAGTCCTAGATGAAAATGCTATTGGTGTACTGATATTATCACACTAAATTACTCAGATCCCAAAGTCCACTAAGGAAAGTAAGACACAACTGAACTAAGGGCACGAAGATCGTAATGAGCAACTTTAATTCTCTTTTTTGTCTCTCATATGCAGGACTTTACGCGTTGACTGTGGGCACCGCCAGATCAGTTTAGAGCATAGCAAACAAGTCGCAGTCAGTACCAAGTGCCTGATCATAAATGTTCCCAATCTATTGATCACGTCTACCAAGGGGGCACTAGTACTATGGCAATGACAGGAAGTCCACAACTACTGCAATCATTCTCAAAAAATTTAACAATAAAGACCAAAGATCAAATTCATTCATATAGAAAGATTTTACACAAAAGTTTGATCAAAAAATAAGAAGATACATTGGCAGATGAGGAATGAGGAGGTCCTAGCTATTAGTGGAGTGGCGTTCGAACCACGTGGCTACAGTCTTGGTGGTACGCTAGCTCTGGCTGCCTCTTCTGCCTCTGCGACGGACCCTTGCATCACCGAAGCTAAAGAGATGGAAGGGTCCCAACTTCGGAAGCACGTCAGCACATACTCTGCTACTACCTTAGCAAGGACCCTTCCCTCTGTCTCCAATTGGTCGCTAATGACATCTTCCAGCGATTCCAGCTTGGTTTCGGCAGAATACAGGGCGGTGAGGGCTTGGCCAACCTACGATGTCGGATCACTTGGTCAGACGAGGCTAAAACTGAGAGGAACCAGAGCAGTCTCGGCACGCTCCAAGAAGTCCCAGACTTGACGAGCTTCAATCTTCCGCGCAACCTCTAGCTCCTCCAGTGACTTTCTGGTGTTGACCAACTCTTTGAATCCCCCCTTTGAGAACAGTTCAAGCTCCTTGGCATGTTGCTGCATCCGCTCAACCAGCTACTTTTTTTTGTTAGCAATTTGTTTCTCTTGTAGGGTCAGCCGATCTTGTCGGAGGTGGCCTGGCAGAGCCCGCATTTGTCTGATCCAGCTTCCTCTTCTTGTTGGAAGGGTCTGCAGACTCTTTCCACTTGCTCCGGGCAGAATCAGACTGAGAAGCTTTCTCCCGGCTGGGCTTCGCAGGAGTTTTCCCTTGCCACCGGCGGAGTTGGACCTGGACCCTTCCTGTTGGCTAGGGGTCGGAACAACAGAGATGCTTATACCTCTGGAGGCATCTCCTACCCGCCGAACAGCGACACCAGTGTCGTCAAGAGTCGGCATCTCCTTCAACAGCCATGACCTTAACTCTTGTAGTGTTAAGACAGGTAAGAAGTCAGACGAAGGCATAATGTCGTCGTTAGAAATGGAACAACTGTACAATTTCGACAGAGTCAAAAGCAGACCCTTCTTGTCCAAGTCAGTCCCATTACCATGCTATAGTCGAGTGATATCCATCACTCCAGTGTACATCCAGGCTGGATGCTCCCGTTGCCGAAGAGGTGCAAGACGCCGTGATAAGAAATCGCAGAGCACCATCAGCGATGTCGACCCTCCTTCAGCAAGGTGTCGAATCCTGGTTAACAACGTGTTGTACTGCACTTGCAGATCTGGGGTGAGCTCCCAGAAGTCGTTGTCTGTGGTGGGCAAGTTGGGCGACAACTCCAAGCGGTCGTTTTGATCGGTCCAGACTATCACCTAATCATACTTCCAATTCTTCCACTTTCTAGAGGAGAACGACAGAATATACTTGAATGGTGAATTCCTGCGCTGCTTGAAGTAGTAGGCTCCTATGTAGCCTGAACTTCTTCGGATGCCCGCAGAGTGAAGAATGTCTTGAAGAGCGGCACACAAGGCTTCACACACACCCACATTTAAAAAAGGTGGACGAAGATCGCCACCAATAGAATGGAATGTGCATGAGGTGTCGAAGTTGCAGCCCGTACACCTCCAGCAGAATCGGGAGAAAGGAAGAAAGAGGAGGAACTAACCCGACGATAGCATAAGCCGAGAAGAAAACAATGACGCCCGAGCTTTTCTTGGTGAAGGGAAGGCTCCCACAGCGAATCATGTTGTTAAAGCAAGACTCTTGTCAGCCCATCAGATCCGAACCCTCATAATATCTCTCTTACTGACGATCTAAGAGGGTAGAAGTTTGGAATCCATGGCACCAAGCGGAGGAAAGTGGAGAACACGCTACAAAGGAGGAAGCGAAAAGATCTATGCACAAGGAAGAAGATGAGAGCGTAAACTTCCTTCGCCGCGTTAACTTCCTTTTTTAACTATTCTATGCGACGCTTGGGCGGCAACTACACGCTCTACATGGTTACCTTCCCCGATGGCAAGGGGGTCGGGTCCACCTAAGAAACGAGTCGCACCAGGTGAACCGTTGTCATGATAAGGAGTCGGAAGGAACCCAGATAGCGGGCGCAAGGAACGCGGCATGGCAGGACTACAAAGATTCCGTTGGGAACCGATGCGGAAATCATATTAGGGATAGGAGTTTTTCAATACGTGGGATCTACACACAATGCATCACGCCTACCAAATTGGAAAAGGCCACATACCGACAGTACAGGAATGTACCGTCGCTTCGACCGCGCAAGTGAAAAGTCGAAGTAACAACGTGTGAAATCTTGATGGTGGCCCCACCTGCGGGATCGAAACCTCCCCCGAGGTGGGTCGGGGGCCACTCTCGATACTCTGCAGACCAGGTACCCTCACGTACCACGAAAAGGAATACTCGGTCCCACCTTCCAAGTGAGGAGGCACCCAGAGGTCACGTGTCCTGCAGCTCCAGACCTGCCTCCCTGCTAAGGGTGGCTCCGGAGCTCCCACGTGTCCTGCAGCTCCGGACCCGCCTCCCTGCTAAGGGTGGCTCCGGTGCTGCCACGCAATGTCCTGCGGCTCTGGACCCGCCTCCCTGCTAAGGGTGGCTCCAGAGCTGCCACGTGTCTTGCAGCTCCAGACCCGCCTCCTTTCTAAGGGTGACTCTGGTGCTGCCACATGTTCTGCAGCTTCGGACCCGCCTCCCTACTAAGGGTAGCTCCGGTGCTGCCACTTGTCCTATAGCTCTGGACCCGCCTCCCTGCTGAGGATGGCACCGGTGCTGCCACGTGCCTTGCGGCTCCGGGCTCTTCCTCTTCACTGAGGAGAGCTCTCGAGTGTCCACCTGTACAAGACGATTTGGACATTCAAGATCATGAACCGACCCCTTCAAAACGAAGTTAATGTGTCATTAACCCCGCATTAATGACGCACGATCGGCTAGGTCTCAAGTCATAGTAACGTCGCCATCAGGGCATGTTAATACACAATTAAATCATAATTAAGTACTTTAGATCGTGTATAGGGTACTTAATATCCCGGGGCCACTTGTCGGGCCTGATGATGTTGTAAACTGTCGGGCCTTAGCATATAAAAGGACCTGACAGTCGCAACGAGGCGGAACAAGTTCAACAGAGATCGAACTCTCGCACACTCATACACACGCAATACAACACACAGACTCCCGTGGACGTAGGGTATTATGCACCGGCGACCCGAACCACGTAAATCTCCAGTGTTCACCTTGTTTCTTAGTTCTTGAGTTTTCACCTGTCTAAAAAAGAACCATCGCGTACTGTTTCATAGTAGTACCAAGGGAAGTGTCATTGCTACACTTAGAGTCCGATTTAAAAAAGTGGAGAGAACCTCACCTACCATTGTTAGTCTTTTGAGTTGAGGTGATCAGAACTTTGGTTGAAGCTCGATTAGGCATATGTAGATAACAGGCCCATTACGACATGAGCTAGCAGCAGGAGCTCGTTTACGTAACGGGTCGGGCAGCTAGTAGCAACCGGCCGATCGATCGATCTTGACACATGCGCAAACATGTATTGCGCATGTGCCTATTATACATCGCGCTCTGTCTTAATCCGTCACTGACTTGTTCTCGTTCGATTTGTCTGCGCACAGCTCGAGCCATTGTTCGTTACTTCAGGCACCATTTTGCCCATCCCAGTTAACATCAACGCCCTGCGAATAACTGGTGCCTAAATATCGATGTCTGCCGCATGGCAGTAGCGGCACTGTCTACGAGCTGTGACACTCGACCGGGCATCCTGCTGATCGATCGACGCCCCGGCCCAACGTCGCGGCATGCGCACAGTGCTCGGCGGGGCTCGTCTTCCAGCTACAAGTGACCCGTCTGCATCGAGCAAGCATCAAGGCGTGTGCTTCCTGCTTCCTGGTGCGGACCGTCTGCGTCAAGCTATAGCATCTCGGTTTATCGCAGAACCGAGGCTTTAATTTGTGGTGTGGTATCGTATGTCCCGTCTGCTTAGATGTTGGGGCTGTGGGGCCGTGGAAGAGAAGCTTTTCCGATACTTCTGTAGTTCTGTGGCACTGCTCAGAACTCAGGTCAGCACTGGGAAAAAAAAAAACAGGAATAGAAAAAAAAACATGGGAAGCAGGGCTGGACGCGAGAGGACAAGAAGGACAGCCCCAACGTTATCAATGGACATTGTGATCCAGCATTCCAGCCCATACAATTCCTGGCCACTTTCCAAGCTATTTTTTCTATGGGCCTCTTGTCAAACTATGATGCGTATTTTTACCAGAGTGACAGTTAGTACGTGCTTCCAGGCATCATTTCAGACACAATACACACACAACACGTATACTCTCCCCGGGTGAGGGGCATGCAAGCACAGTGGCCGTCACTTCATCTCACACACACAAGTCATGACAGAGCATATATGAGCTGCATCATGTCGAAGCAGCTCGCTCTAAACAGTAGTACTGTGGCCGTTCCTCCCGTTCAAAACACCACGACGGAGCATGGTGGGCCATATGCTAGTGTTGCCGTTCACTGTGCAGTGGGCCCGAAACGCGTTGGGCCAATAACTCAGTAGAGCATGATGAAAAGCAAATTTATCATAAGGCCATCATGACTTCTTTTGTGTCAGCGTCAAAAGCAAAAGAGAGATAGAGGGAGAGAGAAAGGAACAGGATGATGGAGAGGGAGAGTGGCAGCAGCAGGGACAGGGGGCAGGCAGGTCAATCAGTCCGAGCTCAATCATAAAGCAATGGATTACAAAATCATTTCAGTCCAGTCAATTGGTCTGCACGTATTTATATCAGGGATGTTGCTCTTTACTCCCTGCTGCTGCTGCTACCACACGCCAGTCCAGTCAGTCGGTCGCTGCTCCCTCCTCTCACCTCCATCTTCTCCATATCCTATGCACACGCTCCTCCATCAATCTCTCTCTCTCCTCCATCAATCTCTCGCTCTCAATCCGTCTGATAAAGAGAAGTCATAGTCGATGAAAGCAGTAAAATACTCTGTGGGCGACTGACAGCAGCTTCAATGCGATGGCTGCCTCCCTTTGTCATTCAGTTCTGTCGCTCGCTCTCTAGACTCGTCTCCCTCCGTGGCTTCTTTCAGCACTGGCCTTGCTTGCCATCCCCATCTTGGGTAACGTTATTTTACTGTGGTCCTGTTACGATTCCTAATGTCGATGCCTTTTGACCATCCCTGCCTGCATACTCCCGCGGATGTTCCGTGGATCAACGCCCTGTGGTCCATATCGCGCACTAATTTACCCACAGCAAACCCAGTTGTGATTGGCAAGGAGATTGGGAATACGAGTACTACGACGATCACAGGAGTTCGACCTTAATAGCAACCACTTTACGGTCTACGCTAAACTGTCAAGTTTCATCTCAAGTAGATTTTTTAAAATAATGGGAAATCATATCAAGTAGATTAGCCGTAGACCTTATTCTTTTTGGATATCAAATATGTGTCGGTTTGGAGCTGCATAGACTGTGTCCATCTTGTTTAACCGTACCTTCTCTGTTGACTTGACAAACCGACGGTGCTCGACACATTATTTTTTATAGTCCCCGAATCTAGCTTTTCTCTTTTAAAAGGGCAAAAGTGTCGTTTGGGAATAAACGTGCTTTGGTCTCTCTGCTTTAAGTCATTTGCACCGCCCTGTCGATATCAAGAAAGCTTTACCACTACAAGCAATGCCGGTGATGCTCTGCTGCACCACCATGGTCCATGGAGCGAGATCGACTGAAAAGGCCATCCACGCATGTGACACAATGCGTGCCACAACCTACCACTCGTAGCTACAAGGATTCGTAAGTCTTCAGATAGGGTAGAGGGGAAAAGCCTGGTCACGTCCTGCTCCACATGGCGCGCTCTGTTGGACGGCAGCTTATTTAGGCTGGTGGTAACGAGCCAGAGAGGTGCACTTCGTGAGAGGTTGGAATGGGAATAGCAATGAGATATATTCCTTGCTTGCTGCCTTGCTCCTAGCAGTACCTGTTGCAGTGTTCTCCATCCAAAAGAGAAAGAAAGGCTAGCTGAAAAGACTTGTGCCATGGGGAGCTTAAATTCCTCCAACCTCCCTTCTGGTCTCGCTTCTCCTTTACTGGCATACGTACATGTCCCTGTCCCCATTCATCAGCTCTATACTGGTGTAGTGGTGTGCAAACAAGTCTGCTGGCCCGCCATGCTCCAGCACCATGCAGTGTGGCTAGATTGAATCCCTTGTGCACCGTGTGTGTGGTCAGTCATTAAGTGTGACATGATCAACTTAATTATACAACAAATGCAGTAGTAACAGTTTCCTCAAGAATCACTTCAGCCTTATTAACCTAACTTTACAGCTTTTTATAAGAAAATGTGTTCATAAAAATGATTAGACCCATGGTCATTGTTCACGCTCATTCTTATTGGGTGACGGAGACAGAGTTTAGGCTATAGTATATGCGAAAGACCGGAAAATGTCTGTTTGGTGTGTGACACCGAGAATAGTTGAAATCCTGTGTTGTGTTTACTACTGGCGTATGACAAGTTCCCCACGGAACAATAGCATCTGCATGGACTGTGCAATATTCAAGGAGCACCGTCAGGCCAGACCTGAGGTGCGCAACAGTAGTAAAGCTGCAGGCAGGTCAAGGCAACACTGCATACGAGATATTTATTCAGGAAAAAGGAGAGAAGGAAATCATGCCCGAGATAAATTCAAAATGAACAGGAATATTGTGGAATGGAACGTGAGGTGCAAGACTGCAAGCACGCTAGATAGATCGACCACGAAGAAGATAAACCGGGGCCTAGAATAGCATTTTTGAAGTTTCTGTCAGCTGAAAATGCCTATTGTTTGTCACTGAAAGAAGCCACCAGTGTACGACTAAGAATTAACCAATGAGTGTTTCTAATTGAAAACAAAATTATCCAAGCAAGTTGATACTACTAGTACTTTACTACAGTAACCGACCGGATTAAAACAGTGTAGCTGGTGCCCCGTTTTTTTAGGATCGAGTGGCGCAAGGCAAGACCGTCATACTACTATCATGCATTGGATTTGGCAAAGATTAACTCCCTCTCTTCTCTAGAAACGTGCAAGATTCCACAGTAGATTATCAACGCGGCAGGGCATTGAATGCCTTCCCAACCGTTTTGTAAATTTCCAAGGAGGCTGTCTACTACTCTTACTCCATAACTCAGAGGGGAATATGTCTTGACCTCAATATCCGTGTGGCTACTACAGTAGACATTACAGCTACATATACCCTAGAGAGAGTGCGTACATGTATACTGTGCACAGCCAGGCCATTAATCAAGGTCCCGGCCTTGACCTCAAAATTGCTGCCAACCCGTCGTATATGCGTTCCCGAGAGAGGCCATTTGTGAAGGTGAGGAGTGCACACATGACACACCAAGGAAGTTACTAGTAGTATTCTTGTTACTCTTGCCCCAGTAAAACTGTAAAAAATAAAATATTTTGTTTTTGTCAGAGGTGACTAGCCACGTTCCCTTCCATTCAAGAGATCACTTGTGTCAGTGACGGCAGTTCTTTTCCTGTCTTGTTTAGTAGTACGTACACAATCGATCAGCGACCCAACGAAGCACATTGCAAGGCAAAAACAATCTATATATTTGGACATATGGTCGTGGAGCGGTAACCATGCAGCATGCGGCTACGCACCAGCACCATCTCCACTGGTTCTTTGTGTGTGCATGTACAGCAGTAATGAAGATGGAAGCATTCACTGATGATGCATCGATCATGGCCATGGCTGGTCCTCCCCTCGGCATTGAATCTTGCCACGACCACGTGTTGCCTGCCCCCATGACCAGTGTAACACCCATATTTTATGTTCAAAAATTTGCCCAAACCTTGATCATTGTAGCATGCATTTTCTTGTGAATTTTTGGAGTTTAATCGAGTAGCAAACCGTTCAGTTTGAATTTGAATTCAAAAATCAAAAGAAAAGAATGGAAAATGAAAAAGAAAAAGTTAAAAACCCCTCCTGGGCCGAATAATCTCCCCCGGCGGTTTTCGCGCGCGCATCACTACCCCATCCCTCTCCGCGGCATAAAGGAACCGGCGCCCCCATTTTTCCCTCTCACCCCGAGCCTTCCGGAGCCCTAGCCCTCCATCGCCGGTGAGCAACCTCTACGCCCGCGTTCCCGACGCTACAACCCTCCTGCCCTCCATTTCTTTGGCCTAACGTGCTCACCGCCTCACCAGGGACACACCGGACAAGAGTTCGAGGGGAGATCACCGAGAATTCACCAAGTCCGACGAGGTCCGACGCCAACCGCCGCCCTCCCTCGTCGCCGACTCATCTCCGGCCGATTTCACGCCCCAACACTCCCCTAGGTGAGTTCCCCTACTCCTCCTCTCTCGATCCTTGTACTCGGCACCTAGTTTTAGCGTGGATTTCGCCGTTTGGGTGATCTCCGGCGAGATCACCGCCGGCAACCATCGGGCTCCGCCGCGCCGCGCGCGCGCGCCGATTAGGGGCGACGTGGCCCAATCTGGGCCATCGGTTTCACCCCTACGGCCACGATTAAAACCCCATACCGTTTCGGCATAATAAAATCCGGGCCGTTCGCTTCGGATCCAACGGCCCACATTCAAATCCCCTTTTCCCGCCTCTGCATTTACACCCAGGCCCCTGGAAACTTCGCTGCTACCCCCTGGACTTCTCCAGAATTGAAGTCTAGCCCCCAGAAATCACAGACTAGCCCCTGGAACCTTAAAAATTGGTTTTAATCATTTAATTAAGCATTCTAACCCCTGTAATTTGGTAGAATAGTGGATTTAGGCCCTGTGCAGTGTAGAAAACTATTTAAATAACCCCTGAACTTTTATTTATTTGCTGAATAGGGTTTTAATTGTATTTGAGGTGTAGAAATTAGATTAAAATGGTAATTAAGTGTAGGAATATTATGAAAAATGGTTATAATTTATTTTGTGCTGTGAATTAATTGTAGAATTCAGATAAAATATATTTGGCCCCTGGATTAATTATTATAAAGGTTTTAAAATACATTTTTGCTATAGAAAATTCAATAAAAATGGTTTTAGGCTATAATAAAATCCCAAAATTGTAGGGTAAATCTAAAATGCATACTTTGACCATGATAAATGATAAATACCTCGTAGGGACGCATTAGTGTAGAATTTTGTGCTTTTGTGTATGTGTGAATGCATTGTTTTGCGTGCCTTTACTTATTTAGCTTTATTGTATTCTTGCCATTGCTTGGGCATATATCTAGAGTCGTTCTACGACCCTAACCTCAACTTCCAAGACCAAGACTTCGTCAATTCTCAAGTCTCCAACGAAGGCAAGTGCCCTTGACCATCTTGTACCTATTTTAGGGACTTAGCTAGTTGCATGCTAATTAAATTGATGTCCTACTACATGTTTACATGCCCTGTTCCTTACCATTCCTTGTTACCTGAAATGGGTTGGGAAGTAGATAGGCTTTATTTATGCTTAGCCATGCTTAGATGTTGGGATTGGGTTTTCATACAAATGTTCTATGCTCAACTTTATGGTACTTTAATTTGGGGATGAATTTACATAATGTTAGTGGATAGGAATCTGGTGGTTGGCTAGTTTTGGTATGGTGCATTTTGCACGAGACCCGGGATTGGGGTTTGTTACCACCGGATTCTAAGGACCGGTTTATGGAGGAAGCCACTAAGCCCTATAGTACCACCACGAGACTGAGATGGGGCAGCTTGGTCAATTAATTAGGTTTCTCCCGATGAACTGCTAGTGGCTGGATGGTGCGGGGAATGAGGCGGGTGATCTGCTCTTGGAACCGCAAGGCTCAAGAGGGGGCTCTGGGGCGAAGGGTTACTCCGAGAATCCTCAGTGGTGGAAACCTTAGAGGGCTAGCACTAATCGGGAGTACCTTTGTAAAGACCATGTTGTGATCTTCTGGCCTCACACCAAAGGAAGTGTGTAATGTGGTTAGCTACCACGGGCAATCAGGGAGGTTCACTTAGTCCACCTGGCAACAGGGGATGAAATCACTGCTTGTGGGGAAAGGGTACACTCTCTGCAGAGATTTGGTAAAACTGTCATGACAGCCGTGCTCACGGACAAGAGCGGCTTGGGGCCAGTTCATAATTAGACTATGGTTGGGAAATGATGGTTCATTACGATGCAAGTACTTTCATTATCATTAATCATGTGTTATCTATCTATTGAATTATGATATTGATAATTGAAAGCTAAGGATAGGTTCTAAGCATAGTGCTAAGCCATATTTGGCCTTTCCTTGCCCTAGCCAATCATGTCATCCTCTTCCCGCACTTGCTGAGTACTCTATGTACTCAAGCGTTTAATTCTCCTTTAGAGTATGAAGAAGAAGAAGCTGCACCGGAGGACTTCTACGTCAACCCGGAGGACTTGGTCTAGGCTGGCGACCTCACGCGCAACGGCTGCCTGTGGAGACGAAGCCCACTTATCTATCTTGCTTTCTGTAGTGTTGAACTGTTTAGTGTTGTAAATATTTGTGGAGTGTATTTGTAGACCTTCGGGTCGTTCTGTAAGACTATTTATGTAATCGAACATGGCAATGTAATGGTATTTCACTTTCGTCAATGCATGTACGATTCAACTGATCCTGGCGTACATGTGATTAGCGTCTGTTCATCTTTACGATGACCGGGCGTGACAAAGTGGTATCAGAGCCGTGTTGCCCGTAGGACGCAAGCCTAGTTAGAAATGGCCGAAAATTAAGGACTATACTATTTTCATATGAAATAGTATTTCCAAAACTTTGTGCTCTCCACCTCAACCCTTGTGCTTCTTACCTTGCTTTGCTTATTGTTTTATTCTAACTTGATTTATTAAATATTAATCTCACTCTCTTCTTTTCAAATGTTTGTAGATGGCGCGGACCAAGCAGACGGCCCGTAAGTCGACTGGAGGTCGTGTTCCTCAGCACGCCCTAGCCAGTCGCTCCGCACCTTACACACCCCGGAGGGAGACGACGCTGCTCTCCAACGGGAGTGCTGCTTCAAGGATGCGCGTCCGTCTTCGTTCTCTTCTTCGAGCTGCGGGGTACCGTGAGTACCGTGTCCGCTTAGTCTACCACACCACTAGGGTCTTTGCACCCTATACTGGTGAGCTGGAGTGGACTTCTCAGCTGGCCGTCTACTACGACTCGGAGTTGCTGCACTCGCACTTCTCTCCGGCCTGGAGGAGCTCCCAGCGTGCAGCTGAGGAGGACGCCACGTGGGAGGCGACCACCTACTGGAGCCACGCCCACAGGTTCCTTCTTGGGTGCACGGAGCACGCGTACACCCCTCAGCGCCCTAGTGGCACAGCCGCCTTCACTGGACGTGACGTCGAGGGACGCTTGACTCACCCCCAGTGCGAGAGGCTGGTGGACGACGTTGTGGAGTTGTCTTCGCGACTCCAGCGTTGTCAGCAGGAGCTGCAGGACAGCAGGGACCTGGTCGACCGCTACGAGCGACTTCGACGACGCTACACGAGGATCACTGGAGTTGATCCTAACTCTCCGCAGTACGCTTCGGACGTGGAGCCTTGGGACCCGAACTCTCCGGATCGCCGCATGAACTCCCCCGAGAACTCAAGAGAAGACTCAGAAGAAGAAGACCCGGAGATGGAGGTTGAGGAGGACTCCGACGAGTAGGAGTGGACTCGTTTCCCCGCTGGTCGACTCAGGACAGTTATCCTTAGTTTGTAGGAGCGTGTAGCTACGCCCTCCCTAGTCTTGAGTTGTACCCTTTTATGTTGTCATGCTAGTAGTTTGCTCTATGTTGTGTGTGTTGGTTGCGACATGAGTTGTGGAATGCTTCGGCATCCTGTCCACATCCATGTCTTTAGTCGTGTTTATGTGTCGTGTGAGTGGTGGAATGCTTAGGCATCTTGTCCACCTCCACACTAGTTAATTAATGAACTTGCTTTATGTCTATTACCCTTGATGCATATAGTTGGGACCGTGTTACCCTAGCATATCCTTTCTTATCTCATCTATTATTCTAAGACCTCAATGAACTTCTCTATCACAGATGGCTGGACGAGGTAGAGGTAGAGGCCGTGGTCGTGGTAACCCACCTCTGGATGAAGGACTTGGAGGTGTCCCTGGATGGAATGCAAGGGGTGCTCGAGGAGCCCCAGCCTCTCAACAGATGCAACAGATGATGGCTCTTCAGACTCAACTACTCAACAACCTCACCCAGATTGTCACCAACCTGCAACAAGCCCCACCCCCACCACCACCAAACTACAACCTTCCGCCACCACCACCTTTTCCACCGAGGTCCTTCCTTAGGGACTTCCTGAACACCCATCCACCCACTTTTGCCACCGTTACCGAACCCATGGACGCCGATGATTGGCTCCGTACCATTGATAGCAAGTTGAGGCTCATCCACTGTGAAGGGAGGGAGAAAGTGCTGCTAGCCTCCCATCAACTCCAAGGACCAGCAGCTGACTGGTGGACCGCCTTCACCGAAGCCCACCGGGACCCAGAAAATATTACATGGGAAGAATTCCGCACCAACTTCCGCAATCACTTCGTACCTGAAGGAGAGATACAAGCCAGGCGTGAAGAGTTCCTGATGCTAAAGCAAGGCCGCATGACTGTGAGGGCCTACCTGAATGCCTTCACCCAGCTATCCCGCTATGCCCCAACAGATGTGGATACCGACGCTAAGAAACAATTCCGCTTCAAGAACGGGCTGGACAAAGAGTTAAAGTTTGCTATGTCTTCCAGCGACTACGGCGACTTCCAGAAGTTAGTGGACAAAGCTTTTGAAGTGGAAAGGACTAAGAAGGAACTGGAAGATGACGAAAGAAAGAGGAAATTGACTTTAGCAGCACATGCCTCCAGCAGCAATGTACGCCCCCGTCTCAACCCTCCACCTACAACTCACATGACTCGTCCCATGAACTACTCGGGACAGAGGTTTCCCAACTCCAACTACAGGCCACCCACTCCCTACAACCAGCCAATGCGCCAGCAGCAGCAGCAGCAGCCACCACGCCAGCCAATGCAACCCCCACGCCAGCAGATGCAGCCACCCCGCCCTTCAGCCCCAACTAACCGTCCAAGTGGCCAACCCCCAAGAAACCAGTCAGGAGGCAACAAGGGCCCAAATAATGCTGCGGGAGTACAATGCTACAAGTGCGGAGAATGGGGACACTATGCCAGCAGTTGTCCAAAGAAGCAGCAAAACCCAACTGGCCGTGTCAACCATGTGACTCTTGAGCAAGCACAGGAAGCGCCTGATGTGGTGATCGGTACGTTCTCTGTCAACTCCCACCCCGCCACCATATTGTTTGATTCGGGTGCTACACATTCATTCATATCCAAGGATTTCATAAAGAAGCATGACATGGTAGTTACATTCTTGAATGGGCCATTATTGATAAACTCTCCTGGAGGAGAGATGGTGGCAAGGCATCTATGCCGAAAAGTGAGTATAAACATAAGGGGGGTAGTCTTTTGGGCCAACCTAATAGTGTTGGACTCACAAGGATTAGATATCATTCTGGGAATGGACTGGTTGACAAAGAATCAAGGAGTAATTCATTGTGCAACTAGAACAGTCTGCTTAACACACCCGGATGGCACCACAGTGGAATTCAAGCCAGATCAGACACAAGAAGCAATAGTGCAACTCAACCATCTTGAGAGTACTAAAGACATCAGGGTTGTGAAAGAATTTCCGGATGTATTCCCAGATGACTTACCAGGTATGCCCCCTGATCGAGAGATTGAATTTATCATTGAATTAGTACCTGGAACGGCCCCAATATATAAGAGGCCATATAGAATGGATGCTAAACAATTGGCTGAACTAAAGGATCATATTGAGGAGTTATTAGCAAAAGGATATATTCGTCCTAGCTCATCACCTTGGGGAGCACCAGTTATATTTGTACCTAAGAAGGATGGAACTCAAAGGTTGTGTGTGGACTACCGTGCTTTAAATGAGGTAACAATCAAGAATAAATACCCACTACCAAGGATTGAAGATTTATTTGATCAGTTAAGAGGAGCATGTGTGTTTTCCAAGATTGATCTTCGTTCGGGCTACCATCAACTGAAGATTAGACCATCGGATATTCCCAAGACGGCATTTGTCTCTCGGTATGGATTGTATGAGTATACAGTCATGTCATTTGGATTGACCAATGCTCCGGCGTATTTTATGTATCTTATGAACAAGGTTTTCATGGAGTACTTGGACAAGTTCGTAGTGGTATTCATCGATGACATACTTATCTACTCCAAGACTGAAGAAGAGCATGAGGAGCACCTCAGGATGGCCCTACAGAAGCTTCGCCAACATCAACTGTATGCCAAACTTAGTAAGTGTGAGTTTTGGCTAAAGGAGGTATCATTTTTGGGACATGTCATATCCGAAGGAGGTATAGCAGTGGATCCAGGCAAAGTGGCCGATGTCCTTAAGTGGGAAACACCTGAGAGTGTACATGACATACGGAGATTCTTAGGTATGGCTGGTTATTACCGTCGATTCATCGAGGGATTTTCAAAGATCTCTCGACCACTAACCAAGTTGCTTGAGAAAGGAGTTGCTTTCAAGTGGACCCCCGAATGTGAGGTAAGCTTCGCCGAATTGAAGAAGAGGTTAACCAGTGCACCGGTATTGGTGATGCCCGATATGCAAAAGGAGTTTGTGGTCTATTGTGACGCATCTGGTCATGGTTTAGGATGTGTCTTAATGCAAGGAGGACATGTTGTGGCCTACGCTTCAAGACAGCTTCGGAAACATGAGAGGAACTATCCAACACATGACTTAGAATTGGCAGCTGTTGTTCATGCTTTGAAGATATGGAGACATTACTTAATGGGAAAAAGGACGGAGATATATACAGATCACAAGAGCTTGAAGTACATATTTACACAGCCGGATCTTAACCTCAGGCAACGTCGCTGGTTGGAACTAATCAATGATTTTGATGTGGGAATCAACTACCATCCAGGCAAGGCTAATGTGGTCGCTGATGCTCTAAGCAGGAAGGGACAAAGCAATAACTTGTCAGTACAAGCTCTTCAACCCCAGCTATGTGAAGAGTTTGCAAGGTTAAATCTATGTCTAGTGTCTAGCACTGAAGCAGTTGCTATGGAAGTGGACTCAACCCTCGAGCGTGATATACGAGAAGGGCAGAAGAATGATGAGAAGGTCAAGGAGATCAAACAGTTGATGAAGAAGGGGAAAGCTCCGAACTTTAGAGAGGATGAACAAGGAACCTTATGGCTTGGAAAGAGGATTTGCGTTCCAGATGTCAAGGAGATTAAAGAGTTGATATTAAGAGAAGCTCATGACTCATCATACTCCATCCACCCCGGAAGCACCAAGATGTATCAAGACCTTAAAGATCGATATTGGTGGCATGGAATGAAACGGGATGTAGCCGAATATGTGGCCATATGTGATACATGTCAATTGATTAAGGCGGAACATCAAAGACCAGCAGGGTTATTACAACCAATCAAAGTGCCAGAATGGAAATGGGAAGAAATAAGTATGGACTTCATCGTGGGACTACCAAGAACACAATCTGGATATGATTCTATATGGGTTATTGTGGACCGTCTAACTAAAGTGGCTCACTTTATTCCTGTGAAAGAGACCTACAACGGCCCCAAGTTGGCGGAACTGTACATCTCCAGGATTGTATGCTTACATGGAGTTCCTAAGAAGATCATCTCAGACAGAGGCACTCAATTCACCTCAAGATTCTGGCAGAAGTTACATGAATCAATGGATACCCGTCTAAATTTCAGTTCGGCGTATCATCCTCAAACTGATGGTCAGACAGAACGCACCAACCAGATATTAGAAGACATGTTGAGAGCGTGTGCTTTAAAGAATAGCAAGAGTTGGGACAAGAATCTGCCATATGCCGAATTTTCTTACAACAACAGTTATCAAGCCAGTTTGAAGATGTCACCTTTTGAAGCATTGTATGGGCGAAAATGTAGGACACCGTTGTTTTGGAATCAAACTGGGGAAAGTCAAGTCTTTGGGCCTGACGTACTACAAGAGGCCGAAAGGCAAGTACAAGAAATTCGGAAGAATCTAAAGGCGGCTCAAACAAGACAGAAGAGTTATGCGGATACTCGAAGACGCGATCTCACATTTGAAGTTGGTGACTATGTGTACTTGAAGGTGTCACCTATGAGAGGATTGAGAAGATTCAAAGTAAGAGGCAAGTTGTCACCCCGTTACATTGGTCCGTTCAAGATACTGGAACGACGTGGTGAAGTGGCTTACCAGCTTGAGCTTCCGCCACACCTGGCAGATGTGCACAATGTGTTCCATGTGTCGCAGCTTAAGAAGTGCCTAAGGGTGCCTGAAGAGCAATTGCCAATGGAAGCAGTGGATGTACAGGAAGACTTGTCTTATGTGGAGCAGCCTGTCAAGATACTTGAGACACTAGAAAAAGTCACGAGGAACAAAGTCATTCGCATGTGTAAAGTGCAATGGAAACATCATTCCGAGGCAGAAGCAACATGGGAAAGAGAAGAAGCTCTCAAGGCGGACTTCCCTCATCTATTCTCTTAGAGCGTCCGAATCTCGAGGGCGAGATTCCTTTTAAGGGGGGTAGAGTTGTAACACCCATATTTTATGTTCAAAAATTTGCCCAAACCTTGATCATTGTAGCATGCATTTTCTTGTGAATTTTTGGAGTTTAATCGAGTAGCAAACCGTTCAGTTTGAATTTGAATTCAAAAATCAAAAGAAAAGAATGGAAAATGAAAAAGAAAAAGTTAAAAACCCCTCCTGGGCCGAATAATCTCCCCCGGCGGTTTTCGCGCGCGCATCACTACCCCATCCCTCTCCGCGGCATAAAGGAACCGGCGCCCCCATTTTTCCCTCTCACCCCGAGCCTTCCGGAGCCCTAGCCCTCCATCGCCGGTGAGCAACCTCTACGCCCGCGTTCCCGACGCTACAACCCTCCTGCCCTCCATTTCTTTGGCCTAACGTGCTCACCGCCTCACCAGGGACACACCGGACAAGAGTTCGAGGGGAGATCACCGAGAATTCACCAAGTCCGACGAGGTCCGACGCCAACCGCCGCCCTCCCTCGTCGCCGACTCATCTCCGGCCGATTTCACGCCCCAACACTCCCCTAGGTGAGTTCCCCTACTCCTCCTCTCTCGATCCTTGTACTCGGCACCTAGTTTTAGCGTGGATTTCGCCGTTTGGGTGATCTCCGGCGAGATCACCGCCGGCAACCATCGGGCGCCGCCGCGCCGCGCGCGCGCGCCGATTAGGGGCGACGTGGCCCAATCTGGGCCATCGGTTTCACCCCTACGGCCACGATTAAAACCCCATACCGTTTCGGCATAATAAAATCCGGGCCGTTCGCTTCGGATCCAACGGCCCACATTCAAATCCCCTTTTCCCGCCTCTGCATTTACACCCAGGCCCCTGGAAACTTCGCTGCTACCCCCTGGACTTCTCCAGAATTGAAGTCTAGCCCCCAGAAATCACAGACTAGCCCCTGGAACCTTAAAAATTGGTTTTAATCATTTAATTAAGCATTCTAACCCCTGTAATTTGGTAGAATAGTGGATTTAGGCCCTGTGCAGTGTAGAAAACTATTTAAATAACCCCTGAACTTTTATTTATTTGCTGAATAGGGTTTTAATTGTATTTGAGGTGTAGAAATTAGATTAAAATGGTAATTAAGTGTAGGAATATTATGAAAAATGGTTATAATTTATTTTGTGCTGTGAATTAATTGTAGAATTCAGATAAAATATATTTGGCCCCTGGATTAATTATTATAAAGGTTTTAAAATACATTTTTGCTATAGAAAATTCAATAAAAATGGTTTTAGGCTATAATAAAATCCCAAAATTGTAGGGTAAATCTAAAATGCATACTTTGACCATGATAAATGATAAATACCTCGTAGGGACGCATTAGTGTAGAATTTTGTGCTTTTGTGTATGTGTGAATGCATTGTTTTGCGTGCCTTTACTTATTTAGCTTTATTGTATTCTTGCCATTGCTTGGGCATATATCTAGAGTCGTTCTACGACCCTAACCTCAACTTCCAAGACCAAGACTTCGTCAATTCTCAAGTCTCCAACGAAGGCAAGTGCCCTTGACCATCTTGTACCTATTTTAGGGACTTAGCTAGTTGCATGCTAATTAAATTGATGTCCTACTACATGTTTACATGCCCTGTTCCTTACCATTCCTTGTTACCTGAAATGGGTTGGGAAGTAGATAGGCTTTATTTATGCTTAGCCATGCTTAGATGTTGGGATTGGGTTTTCATACAAATGTTCTATGCTCAACTTTATGGTACTTTAATTTGGGGATGAATTTACATAATGTTAGTGGATAGGAATCTGGTGGTTGGCTAGTTTTGGTATGGTGCATTTTGCACGAGACCCGGGATTGGGGTTTGTTACCACCGGATTCTAAGGACCGGTTTATGGAGGAAGCCACTAAGCCCTATAGTACCACCACGAGACTGAGATGGGGCAGCTTGGTCAATTAATTAGGTTTCTCCCGATGAACTGCTAGTGGCTGGATGGTGCGGGGAATGAGGCGGGTGATCTGCTCTTGGAACCGCAAGGCTCAAGAGGGGGCTCTGGGGCGGAGGGTTACTCCGAGAATCCTCAGTGGTGGAAACCTTAGAGGGCTAGCACTAATCGGGAGTACCTTTGTAAAGACCATGTTGTGATCTCCTGGCCTCACACCAAAGGAAGTGTGTAATGTGGTTAGCTACCACGGGCAATCAGGGAGGTTCACTTAGTCCACCTGGCAACAGGGGATGAAATCACTGCTTGTGGGGAAAGGGTACACTCTCTGCAGAGATTTGGTAAAACTGTCATGACAGCCGTGCTCACGGACAAGAGCGGCTTGGGGCCAGTTCATAATTAGACTATGGTTGGGAAATGATGGTTCATTACGATGCAAGTACTTTCATTATCATTAATCATGTGTTATCTATCTATTGAATTATGATATTGATAATTGAAAGCTAAGGATAGGTTCTAAGCATAGTGCTAAGCCATATTTGGCCTTTCCTTGCCCTAGCCAATCATGTCATCCTCTTCCCGCACTTGCTGAGTACTCTATGTACTCAAGCGTTTAATTCTCCTTTAGAGTATGAAGAAGAAGAAGCTGCACCGGAGGACTTCTACGTCAACCCGGAGGACTTGGTCTAGGCTGGCGACCTCACGCGCAACGGCTGCCTGTGGAGACGAAGCCCACTTATCTATCTTGCTTTCTGTAGTGTTGAACTGTTTAGTGTTGTAAATATTTGTGGAGTGTATTTGTAGACCTTCGGGTCGTTCTGTAAGACTATTTATGTAATCGAACATGGCAATGTAATGGTATTTCACTTTCGTCAATGCATGTACGATTCAACTGATCCTGGCGTACATGTGATTAGCGTCTGTTCATCTTTACGATGACCGGGCGTGACAACCAGACCAGCGGACGAAACGCAACAGTTTGTCTGAATCGACGTACTACACCCCCAAGCTAGCTACTCCCTACCTAGCTAGGCTATGGTTCGTGACCAGGCATCTGCGTGGAGAATTGGACATGGGCCAGAAGCAAAGTGAATGGTTGAGTCAATGAATGCCGTCGTCCTCCATAATTTCGCATCGCGTCTGCATCTGCATGCGATCGTCGATGCTAGGAAGAGAGAGGAGGGAGTTAAGCGACGGACGGCTGCCTACCGATAGATGGATGGATGGATCATCGAGCTAGCGCTATTTATGCCTGACACTGTTCATCCTTTCCCCCCCTTGTAACCAGTTGCTCCCCCACCCTGTACCCTGCCTTTATAATATGAACCGGACATCATATAGCTTTGAATTTTTTATCAGCCTGGTCATGCCGAGATAAATTTGAACATTTGGTGCTTTACTTTGTTGCTTGTTGGAAATATTTTCATTATGTCGAAATTAAGCAAAAAAAATATTTTTTTGCTATTAGATGCAAAAGCAAAAAATAGTCTTATTTAATTGAAGCCACCGAACAAGTTTGAATGCAACATCCAATTTGCATACGATGCAAATTTGAGCATCTGCGCAACTACTACTCCTGTAGCCTCTTGTGTTAGTTACCCTTTCCACTCCCTGTCGCTGAAAATGAGTCTGAACTAGAAAACTGTATGAAAGCCTCTCACCGTCCCAGGAGAAAAGCAAGCGAGATTTTTTTTTGCATGATCGCCATTGTTTTTTCTTCAAACTGCACATTTACCAATATCTTTTGTGCAATTTTCCAAATTAAGCAAGAAACAATAAATTAAGCAATTACCAATATCACCGTGTATGGTGGCTTGAGCTAGCCGTGCCTGGGCTGGGATGTTTTCCCCGGGGACCACGCACCTCATGAAAAATTAGAGAGAGAGAGAGAGAGAGAGAGAGAGAGAGAGGAGAGGGGAGAAGTCAAAGGTGATTTATGCAGAATATCCGGAGCATTCCATTCTCCGAAATGTTCCTGGAAACACATGATTAAACTGTCATTGACCTCAGCATCATGCCCTGCAAAGCATAGGATCCAAGTAAACTACTGTAGGCTCATTTGCTTACTACTAGTACTCGCTCGCCTCGAAACCCCCTTCTCTGCCAAGCATACTGTTTTCTTGCATTGCATGCATCTCAAGGCAAGCATTTGTTGGTTCGAATACAATATCTTCTCGGCCGGCAACACACATCTCTAGCCAGTGTCCTGAGAACGTCAGGTTAACAAGAGAATGCTACTTACCCATTTCATGTGCGAGTACTCTGGCCTGCAGGTGTGAATTATATATATAATTTTTCAGATAAAATTGAGTGAAGTCAGTGGTTAGGAGCTGGGTAATTACCTGGCGCTGAGGAGGGAGAGACAAAAAGATAGACCCTTGAATTAGAAATATTTATCATGTGACCTGAAACGTGGAAACAATAAATAAATAGTACTACGGTGTAAGTACCAATCAGGGCTTAAACCAGTCCAAAAGTGCGCTTTCCTTCAGACTCACTCTGTGGTGGTACATGGAAGTACACTATGATGGCAAGGCATTTGACATAGCTAGCAAACAAGGAGAATATTTTGCGTACTAGTTAAGTTAAACAAATGCGCCCCTTGATGCGGCTGCAAGCGAATGTCTTGGTCGGATAAAACTATGGCCCAGTTCATAGGGCTAGCTAGCTGCCATCCGGAGTGATTGACTTAACCCAAACAAGCTATAATAGCCAGCTGACTGAAATAATCAAACAATTAGCACTGGTACTTGTTTAATCTCTGAGATTGACACCTGATCGATCAGTTGTCAGATCTAGTACTTGCAGTCTCACTTTACTCCGCCAAGCCAGGGTCGTCACGTGACGACATCTCCGGCCGGCTCGCGTCAGCCTCCGGGAATCTTGCTTCCATCCACTCGTTTCATTCTCATCCTCTTCTCCCCCTTCGCCTTCCTCGTCGTCGTCTCTCTCTGCAGAGCTGCTGCTTGCATGCTCTTGCGTCTCCATGAATTATTGTCCTGATGCTTCCGAGAAGTAATGTCAGAGCTTTATTTTACTTACTTCACTGCCGGTAACTTCTCTCACTCTTTTTCTTCACTCCAAATCCCTAGACTTTGACCTTCTATGTTTTCTCTCGCCAATCACAGCGACATCATTACCCAATGATTTTTGGCCGTTCGTGCGGGTAGCTAACCCGCACCGCACGTGGAGGAATCTCGGTGGTGCGTCGGATGTGGTTCTGATGCTGCCACACCACTGGCCGCGTCTTCTTCGCGCTGTTTGCATATATTCATATTGCATCGTTGTAAACTCATATATACGAGAAACCTTAAAATGGGAAAACCCCATACAATGATGTTTAGAGTTAGGCCTGTCAACGAGCCGAGCTTGAGCGGGCTTACCCTCCCAAGCTCGAGCTTGTTAAGAACTCGAGCCGAGCTTGAGCCGAGCCTGAAATCTGATCGATCCTGCAGTCAAGCTCGAGCTCGGCTCAATAAGGCTCGTTAAAATAGTCAGACTCGGTCGAAGCTCGTAAAGCTCAAGTTTGAGCTCGTGAAGCTTGTTTTAAACAATAAAAATAAATAATATCTAAGAGAAAAAAATTAATATATAATATTTATAAAATATAATTTATCATAACGAGCCTTATCGAGCTTAACGAGCTCGAGCTCAATAGGCTTGCGAGCTCGAGATGAAGCTCGAGTTCGGCTCATTTATTTGTCGAGTCGAGTCGAGCTCGGATCGAGCTTTTAACAAGCCGAACTCGAGTACCTCATGAGCCTCGAGCTTTATTGACAATCCTATTTCGAGTGAATTATTTGTTCTGTAGATCATATATTTCAAAATAATCTCCTGAAACCATGTAGAGAAAATAAAGAGAAATATTCCCTTTTTCTCACGTTATAGCCGTTAGGTTAACAACTCTAGTTCACTTTAAAATTAGTGACATGACTTAAAAATGGATAGAGTGATTTTTTAGGGCACATTTGGTACAGTTCCAGATTCGATCAGAATCAGAAACTGTCGGTACCCTACGTACCGGATACCCCTTGGGATTGCAAAGATCACAAGGAAACTCCATCTATTAGATTTGAAGACCTCCGAAGGCCCCACATGTCAGGCGTAACCGGACCTGCTTCCCCGACATGGTTAGTCCCAAGGCCGCCACGTGTATCATAAGACCGGAGCTATCACCCACACATGGGAAAGCTCCGGACGGAATACCAGTATGGCACCCACGGACCTAACCCTAGACAGAGGGAAGCTCCAGTACTGACACGTGTCCAACGGCACCGGACCTACCCGTCCACGACGGTAAGCTCCGGATCTGCCACGTGGCGACCGCCAGACCTTCAACTTCAACAATCAGGCTGGTGGACCCCCAACGGCTCCGGACCTTCAAGAAGCAATCAAAGACTTCAAGAACCGATTAAGTGTCATTAACACCATATTAATGACACACGATCGGATGGCCCTTAATACTGGTAACGACATTTTTAAGGCCCGTTACCAGGCTATTAAGGGTAATTAACCTCATTAATTATGTATCAAGCATGTGTAACCGCCGGGGCCACATGTCGGGCCAGGCTAACGGTGTAACGACCAGTCCTTGTACTATAAAAGGACTGGTCGACGATACACAAGGGAAGGTTCCAGACCACTACTGAACTCCCTGAGCTAGACGAGCTTCTTCTTCTGGAGCTTCTTCTAGACTCACACGCTTAATACAACACCAACACACCCCGTGGAGTAGGGTATTACGCTCAGGCAACCCGAACCACATAAATCTCTGTGTCTACTTGTTCTTCACTTTCTTGAATCTCTGCGCGCCCATCACCGAACTACAACTCCTCGATCTACCAAAGGTAGTGTCGGGAGATCTGCCAGATCCAAACACCGACAGTTGGCGCGCCAGGTAGGGGCAGCGCTCGAGATTTCAAGTATGGTGCACTCAGCTGCTGGATCATCCAACAGCAACCCTGCTGTTCAACCCGCTGGGGGCAATCCCTCCAACATGCAGCAACCAGCAGGTGCCGTGGCTCCAGTAGGAGTCATGCCTCCACCACCAGCACCTGCACCAGCACGTCAAGCTGAGCAGCGTGACGGTGCATCGGTGTCGGTCATCGCATCGGCGAATAACAACAACCCTGAACACACGCTTCATGCAGCGCATGCTCTCTTCTAACGTCCACCACCTCCAGGTGCATCCCAGGGTGCAATGGAGTAGTGGAGGGCTGATGTGGAACATCTGGTTGCAGCAGCAGCCGACCGCATCAGCAACCAAGGTCCTCCTCCTTCGGGGCGGGCCCCATCACAACGTCGGACCGTGTCTGGCAGACTTGGTCCGCATGCTTCCCAAAATAGGAGGCGTGTTGCATCACAGCAAGTTACGTCGCTACCTTCTGGGGCGCGACGTACTCATACGGTAACTAGGATTTCAACTCATGACCTCCGGGCGGAGCTTGATCGCCGTTACTGTCAACAGGACGGTCGCATCCATATAGAGCATGCTCGCAAAAGGCGAGAGGCTCAAGACAGTCCTGCTCCTGAGGGAGTAGGAGGAGGCTATTCTGCTCTGGCCATGCACCTACGCATGGTCAGATGGCCACAAAAGTTCTAGCCTCATCTGCTGGAGAAATTCGATGGGACTGTTAATCCCACTAAGTTTCTCCAGATTTATTCCGCCGCAATCCTTGCGACCAGAGGTAATGAAGCCGTAATGGCCAACTACTTCCTAGTGGCCTTGACTGGGACCGCCAGGTCCTGGTTCATGAGCCTTCCTCACAACTCCATCAATAGTTGGGAGGAATTGTGCCAACAGTTCACCGCCAATTTCGGGAGTTCATACACTCGACCAGGCACCGAACTGGACCTTTTTGCAGTCGTGCAGAAGGGGGGAGAATCCCTGCGCTCATTCATCCAGAGGTTCTCCCAGGTACAAAACACTATTCCTTCTATCTCCAGCACCTCTGTTATCGTGGCATTTAGACAGGGCGTACGAGATAAGAAGATGCTGGAGAAGCTGGCGATCAAGGAGATCACCAGGGTCACAGAGCTCTTCAGCTTGGCAGACAAGTGTGCCAAAGCTGCGGAGGACCGTTAAATGCACTCCAAACCACTGCCGGAGGATGGCAAAAAAATCCTCCAAAGGCAAAGCCACTACCTCCGGGAGTGGCAAAAAGAAGAAAAAGTCCAACGGCAAGAAGAAGTCGTCGGTAGGCACAACTACCGCTGCAGCTGTTGCAACTCCGGGTGGCCAGGGGCCATGCCCAGAGAAACGACCTCGGCCGTCCTCTGAAGACGGTGGCAACTCCAAAGTGTGGTGTCCCATCCACAAGTCGAACAACCACAACTTGGGGGACTACCGGGAGGTCCAAAACCTTGCCGAGCGCTACAACAAGCGCCGGGACGAAGTTCCTTTCCATCAGAGGGAAGGAAAACAGAAAGTCGATGAAGCTCCGGCTGAAGAGGAGTTAGGCTTTCAGGACCCGAAAAAGGTCCTAAAGGCTGTTTACACCTCCGTCGACGAATACTCCGACGTCTCTGACAATGAGCGTTGGAAGACCATGAACACCATCTTTGTTGGTTCATGGGACATCACCTCCCGCCGTGTCCTCAAGACAATGCGGTGGGACATGGCCTCGGTAGCTCCTACAGCCAGGGCGGAGCCTCATCGAAAGTGGATGGACACCACCATCACTTTTGATGCCTCGGACTGCCCTCGGAACATGATCGGAGCTGGTCAACTACCTTTGATGGTATCTCCGACCATCAATAACATTCAACTCCACCATGTAATGGTGGACGAAAGTTCGGGGCTGAACCTCATAAGATTCAAAGCTTTCGTCAAGCTTCAGCTCCGACCTTCGGACCTTCACCCCTCCCGACCTTTCTTCAGAGTAGGTCTGGGGGCCATAACCCCACTCGGTGCCATAACTCTCCCTGTGACCTTTGGGAATCGGGAAAATTATCGCACTGAGAAGTTGGTCTTTGACGTTGCTCAGATCAACTTACCTTTCAACGCCATTTTGGGTAGGCCTTCCTTGTACAAGTTCATGGCTGCTGCTCATTATGGCTACCTGGTGTTGAAGATGCCAACGTCAGCTGGTGTTCTCTGAATCCGCGGAGACTGCACTGCCGGAGTGACTGCTCTGGAAGAACTTCACGCGCTTGCTACAACACAGGAGGAAGAATCCAGACAGCAACAAGCTCTAAAACCCCCAAGCATTCGTTAACGAGGCTCAACCACCGCACCTCGCGTGCAACCAAGCGGCGACACCAACATCCCTGTCAAAGTGGTCCAAATCGGTTCCGATGCTGCTCAGACCACCCGTATATCGGGAGGTCTGAATGACAAATAGGAACTCGCGCTCATCACTTTCCTCCGGGCTAATGTCGACGTGTTTGCCTGGCAACCGTCGCAAATGCCTGAGATTCTTAGGGAAGTGATCTAGCATAATCTGAAGATCTATCCTGACGCTCGGCCTGTACACCAGAAGCCTCGGAAGCAATCAGTAGAGCGACAGAACTTCATACGACAAGAATTGAAGATGTTGCTCGAACCTGGATTCATCCGAGAATTCTTCCATCCAAAATGGCTGGCAAACCCAGTCGTTGTACCCAAGGCCGGCGGGAAGCTTTGGATGTGTATCGACTACACAACACTGAATAAGGCATGCCCAAAATATCCATTCCCACTACCTAGAATAGATCAGATAGTGGATTCCACCTCCGGGTGTGAGTTATTGTGTTTCCTAGACGCATATTCTAGGTACCATCAAATCAGAATGTCTAGGGAAGATGAAGAACATACTTCTTTTATCACAGTAGATGGATTGTACTGCTATACTGCCATGCCATTTGGTCTCAAGAATGCAGCTTCAACATTTATACGAGCTATGTACAAAACCTTTGGAGAGCTCATCAGAGACGTAGTGGAAGTGTATGTTGATGACATGGTCGTCAAGATCAAGGACAAGGAGTCACTCCTTGACACCTTGCAAGCTGTCTTCGACAAGCTGCGGGTCACCCGCACGAAGCTGAACCCAGACAAGTGCGTCTTCGGGGTTAGCTCCGGAAAGCTTCTTGGTTTCTTAGTAAACCACCAGGGCATAGAGCCAAATCCAGCGAAGGTTAAAGCCATTGAGGAGATGCGGCCACTAGCCCGCATTAAGGATGTCCAGAAACTGACTGAATGTCTAGCTGCCCTCAGCCAGTTCATCTCAAGACTGGTGGAACGGGCGCTACCCTTCTTCAAGCTATTAAGGAAGTTCGGACCATTTCAATGGTCTGAAGAAGCAGAAAAGGCGTTCCAGGAGCTAAAGCAGCTCCTCACCACTCTACCAACCTTGGTAGCTCCGAACCCTAGTGAGCCCTTACTGCTTTACATTTTAGCAAGTGGCGAGGTTGTCAGCATGGTCCTGGTTGCGGAGAGACCAGAACCATCCCAAGCTCAAGAATCCAGACCCCTCCGGGAGGGTTCGGAGGTTCCTGAAGGTGAGTCTAGGTCCCAGCCCCCAGACTTGGATCTACAGGGTGTTATTCCAGAAGATCTGGACCCCTCTGGGAGGGTCCGGGTCGCTCCAGTAGAAGCTTTGGGTTCCTCTAGCAAGGACCCGGAGGTCCCCGAAGCAGGTCTAGACCCCTCCGGGAGTGTCCAGGTCGATGTGGAGGAAGCTTCGGGCCCCTCCGGGAGGGTCCGAACAGTCCAGCGCCCAGTGTACTTCATCAGCGAAGTACTACATGATGCCAAGACTCGATACCTAGAGGTACACAAGCTGCTCTACGCAGTTCTCATCGCCTCCAGGAAGCTTCGCCATTACTTCCAAGCTCACAAGATCTCAGTGGTGACCTCTTATCCACTGCGTGCGATCTTGCATAATCCCAACTCTACTAGGAACATTGCAAAGTGGGCAGCGGAATTGGCCAAATTTGATCTTGAATTCGTCCCAAGACAAGCGATCAAGAGTCAAGCATTGGCAAACTTCATGGCGGAATGGACCCCCTCTCCATCAAACCCTGGGGGCCCTAGTGAGCAGAAGCTGGAACTCAAGGCTCCAGTCTTCACGGAGCCTCACTGGACCCTATACTTCGACGGCTCCATGCAAAAGCAGGGGGCCGGAGCTGGAGTCCTTCTCCTCGCTCCAACTGGGGAGAAGGTAAGATACATGGTCCACCTTGACTTCAAGGCGACCAACAACATGGCGGAGTATGAAGAACTCATTATGGACTAAAGGTGGCACTATCATATGGTGTCAAGCAGCTGTTGGTCAAGGGAGATTCGCAGCTTATCATTAAACAGGTGAAGGGTGAATGCTCCTGTAACAATCCTCAACTAGCTGCTTATCTCCTTGAAGTCCAGAGGCTTCAGAAGGACTTCGAAGTCCTGGATCTCCACCATGTCCAACGCGTCCATAACGCTGATGCTAACGAACTCTCGACGAAAGCGTCAACCGGAGCTCCGACTCCTGACGGAACCTTCGTCCGGAGGTTCTCAAAACCCATAGCTCAGCCTGCCGAACTGAGCAAAGGGGGCGAGACCAGCATCCCGAAGCTGGCGGTCCCGATGGCCCTGTTACCATGGCAGCCATCAAGGGTCGTAGGTGCTGCCAGAAGCTCCGAGCAACCCAACACGCAAGACTCAAATGCTCAAGCAAGCTCCAATGCATGGATCTCGGAGATCCAGGGCTACTTGAAAGACAATATCCTTCTTGAGGATGATGTATCCGCTAACCGGATAGTCAGATTTGCTAAAAGATACACGCTAGTAGAAGGGGATCTCTATCGGCACGGTGCCAACAGCGTCCTAATGCGGTGCATCACAAGGGAAGAAGGCTGCGAGCTCCTCATAGAAATCCATGGAGTGGCGAGTTTGGGAACCACGCGTCTTCCTGCACACTGGTCGGTAAAGCCTTCCAGCATGGCTTTTACTGTCCTACAGCGCTCTAGGATGCAACTGAGCTGGTGAAGAAATGCGAAGCATGCCAGTTCCATGCAAATCAAATTCATACACCGGCTCAGGCTATACAAATGATACCTCCTAAATGGCCTTTCGCTGTGTGGGGGGTGGACATATTGGAACCTTTCCCAAGAGCCGTCGGAGGTTACAAGTTCCTGTATGTTGCCATTGACAAGTTCACCAAATGGCCGGAAGCAACTCCAGTTGTGACAATAAACAAGCAATCAACCATCAACTTCTTGCAGTCCATCGTATGCAGATTTGGAGTCCCGAACAAAATCATAACAGACAATGGGACCCAATTCACAAGCTCTGCTTTCCAAGGATACTGTGAAAACCTCAGCATACAAGTCAGCTACGCCTCCGTAGCTCACCCGGCAAGCAATGGCCAAGCTGAGAGAGCAAATGCAGAAATCCTGAAAGGACTCAAGATGCGCACATATGAGTGCCTGAAAAAACATGGAGCCAACTGGATCGAAGAGCTTCCGCCCACTCTATGGGCCAACAGGACAACTCCAAACCGGTCAACTGGAGAGACACCCTTCTTCCTGGTGTACGGAGCTGAAGCAGCCCTTCCTCTAGAAATCACCTTGGGGTCGCTCCGGGTCCGGACCTTCGACGAAGCCACGCAGGACCAGCTCTGGCGTGAAGACCTTGACCTCCTTGAAGAGGGAAGGTGCCGAGCAGCTGCTCGGAATGCACGATACCGCCAAGCTCTTCGGCGATATCACCAGAGGCATGTTCACAACCGACAGCTCGAGGAAGGCGATCTGGTGCTACGGAGAATACAATCCAGAGAAGGGTTAAACAAACTCTCCCCCAGCTGGGAGGGACCCTTCCGAGTGATCAAAGTATCCTATCCCGGATGCGTTCGCTTGGCAATCGAGGATGGGACACCTCTCCCAAATCCTTGGAACATTGAGCACCTCCGTAAGTTCTACACTTAATATCACAGAGGTGACTCTGTAATTACATGTGATGTATGTTATAGAGTCATTGTACAGAGTCGGGTAGCTCATCCGGGAGGGCAGCCAGACCTACCCCGATAGGTCCGCAACGTCCATGCAACACTTGTCATAGTCTCAGAACTAAAAGTGTAGCTAGCTACCTTGGGTCAAATGAGAAACGAAACACACTTAGCCTGATTCCGTACCCTAAGAGTGTACTTGTTTCCCCTGTACCCCGGACCTATAATGAAAGACATCATTGTGTGAAAACAGACTCCACGTGCATTTACTTTGTACAGGCTCAATATTTTTTATTTTTCTCTTTATTGTCTATAACAAAGTTGTGCAGTTCTTAAGAAACTTTAGCTCGACTAGTTCATGTACAATTCAAGTTGCATTGTCTATATTTCTGGGTTCAAACGTTGTTGATGGCCTACTCGTCTGAATGCTGCCAAGCCAATCTAGGGCCGGAGTGTTCTATCGACTTAGCCTGGTCATGCACCCTAAGTACGCCACTCTACCTATACCCCGGCAGACCGAAGTAAGGTGAGTCCAGAAACGATCGGACCTGAAGGAAACAAGACGGCGCTCTTGATTGTATTTAGAATTGTGTTCGACCTAAAACTTTCTCAAGAATAGTAAGCCGCAATGAAGTTATAGATAGGAAACGGATTTTACTGTTTTTCTTGACTTCAGTTTGCAGTAAAAATAAATATTTCATGATGATGGTGAATGAAACTGGAGCTGCCAAAGCTCCAACATCCTCTAGGCGGCTTGGGGTCGATGTTCAAACATTGACATCGAGCATCGCTGGAGCTACTCAGCTCTGGTAAAGCTAGGAGGCAAGCCATCAACGTGAAGGTGGTGGAAAGACTCTAAATTGGAGTCTTCCGTTGACACACCATGTGTTAACAGAGGTCACTACCGGAGCTAACAAGCTCTGACAACCCAGAGGTCTAACCATCGATACTTTACGCATTGATGGAGACTACTGCAAGAGCTACTAAGCTCCGGTGATGGTCAATGCCGGAGCCACTAAGCTCCGACAACCTCAGGAGGCCTACACTATCGAAGACTTCGGACCTACATTCTACAAGTTCGAAGCATGCAAGTCTTCAACTGTTACATCCTCTTGGTACATGTTCACAATCAAATTATGTACATCTACCAGGGGGCCAAGTGAGACAAAGGTGTTGAAGACAAAAAATGAAATTCATATAAAAATTTTGGATTTCATTCATCTGGAGGCAAGAGATTACAAAATTGGAGAAGAAGAAGAGAGAATACAAGCGGGAGCTACAGAGAGATGGTCCTAGACCCTATGGAAGAACTGGGCGACCTTCTGGGCCACCTCCGACATGCTGGCTCAGGCGGCTTCACCCTCTCCTTCGATGGGGCCTTCAAGCACCGGGTCCAGAGGGAATTGAGGGTCCCGGCTGGTGTAGCACGTCAGCACAAACTCTGCGACATTCTTCGCCAGGGACTGTCCCTCAATTTCCAATTGGTCCGCGATGACATCACCCATCTTGGTGAGCTTGTTGCCTGCCGAACCCAGCGCCTCCAACGCCTGGTCCAGCTCTAGCTCTGGATCATCCGGACGCACGAGACTGAAGCCCATTGGTGTCAGCGCGTCGTTGGCCTTGCCCAGGAAGTCCCAAACTTATTGGGACTCCGCAACCCTTGCGCTACGCATCTCCGCCAAGGATCTTTTGGTCGCCGCAAGCTTCGAGCTCTCCCGAGCAAGACGCTCCACCTCTTTGGCATTCTGTTGAATCTTTTTAGCAACTTGCCTTTCGAGTTTTCCGAGCTCTTCCTCCCGGAGGTGGATCTCATTCCGGCGGTTGACCAGATCTTTCTCTCGGCCCCGCACTTTCTTCTCCCTGGCGGCGATGGCATTCTCCTGCTTGTAGAGACCTTGCCCTCGCTCCCAGACCTTCTTCTCCTCCTCCTCGCAACGCTCCTCCAATTTCTTGGTGCGTTCTTTGAGGCTCTTGTCAGCCAGAGCTGTCTTTTGGACAAGCTCTTCCTCCCTCTTCACGAGGTCGTCCCGCAGCTCCAGGAATTTCTACTCTTCATCTTTGAGTCGCCTCTCCCGCGCTTCAAGAGCCTCCCGATGGCAATCATCTGCTGCGCTATTTGCAGCCTTGGCCTGCTCATAGATGGCCCGGGACTGGTTGTGGAGGGTCCGCGTCATGCTTTCCCTCTCATCCAATAGCTTACCCCAGTACTCTAGGCGGACCTTCTCCCTTTGTACCTACTCCTTGTCGTCAGCCAGCCTCGACTGCGCCAGCTTGGTCTCGAAATGGAATCGGTTGCACCACCTCCTAAGGGTTTGGCGCTCCTCCTCGAGGGCCTTGCTGTCGTGGTAGAAAGCCAGCTGGACCTGGCGAAGACTGGATCAGGCGTTGTCAATAGACAACGATAGGGGGATCGGGTCCGGACCTGCCGGGGTCTTCTCCGCTGGCTCCAGCGGCTCTTCAGCGACAAAAATTGGGTCCCACTCTATAAGAGAAGTTCCCTAAGCTTCCACGGCACTAGGTCCGTCCTCCAGGATAGCCTCGGCCGCCGCCGAGGAAGTACTTGCAACAGAAGTTCTGACCTCCAGAATTGACTCCGAAGGTCCCGCCGCCAGGTCATCAACAAATGGCCCCTCCGGCGGGGGGCCAACAGCTTCATCTTGGCACCCTGGCTCAACAGTGGGCACCTACGGGATCACCTCTTCCGGAGCAGGTGTTGAAGGTTCAGTCAGAGCAGAAGCTACTTCTGGCTCCGGCGCAGGCGCCTCCTTCACCGTTGGCTCAGGTGCTGGTGCTTCGACCATCATGGGCTCGGGCACTGGCGCTTCGACCACCATAGGCTCAGGCGCCGACACCTCTGCAGCAACTGGCTCGGATGCCAGAACCTCTTCAACGGCCGGCTCCACAGCTGGAACTTTGCAGCAACCGGCTCTACCACCAGAGCTTCCTAGACAACCGGCTCAAGTGCCGGAGCTTCGTCAACACCCGGCTCCACTGCCGGGACCTCACCAACCATTGGCTCGACCGCTGAGGCTTCAACAACATCCGGCTCTAGGGCCGGAATCACAACTACCTCTGGCACTGTGGCCGGAGCGTCCAACATCTCAGCATCCAAGCCCGAAGCTTCAACCTCCGGGGCTGGCGCCACTGGTACATCTTCATTCCCGTGGTTCGGTGCTACCACAGAATCTTCTGGGGATGAGTCGAGGTCCAAAACTACGACAGCTAGCGCTGGGGCTGCCGCAGCCTCAACCACCTCTTGGGGCGGCGCTGGAATGAGAGCCAGAGCTTCAGCCTGCACAACCTCAACTGCTGCTGCAGGGACCAGAGCTTCAGCCCTCTTCTTAGGCACGCTGTGGATGAAGGACGAAGAAACTCAAAATACATTTAACAATAAAACAACTGACTGAGGTGAAAAATCAAAAATTACCTCGGAAGGCTTCCGCACCAGTTGGCACGGAACCTCTTCTCCGGACGCTCCGGACTGGCCCTAACTGCCACTGGTGTGGTAGTCCCGGAGGGTCCCCCGGATCTTGCTGCTGCTATCGGTGTTGCCCTCGTCGAGGCCCCCTCGACCGGGAAGGACCTCCGGACCCAGAGCCCTCAGCTGTCCCTGGTACTGAAGTCACATGGCCGGAGCTAGCACCTTGGGAAGATGTCGCTGCTGGAGTAGACTCCACCGTTGTAGACCTCCCCCTCCGGGGAGAAGGAGTCGTCGCAGAAGAAGTAGGCCTGACGGACCTTCTGTCGGCATGCTTCCTCTTACGACTCAAGGGCACGACCAATTCCTTGTTGTTGGCGACGACTTCGGTTCTTGGCTTAGGGGTGGGAATGGAGCCGCCTTCAGGAGCTTCGGAGATCGCCAACCCGGTGGTCGAAAGCCTCTCAACGACACCAAGGTCGTCAAGCACCGGCATCGCCCGCCGGAGTTCCCTGCTGAACTCTGCCTCCATGTTCAGAGGGAGGAAAGCTGCCAGCGAAGCCAAGTCGTCACCCTCGACGTTGATGATGTGCTGGAACTTCTTGAGGTGGAACTCCAAAGTTGCACCCTCCATTTTGGACTTTGAAACCAGTCTCGATCCGGTCGTCGTCCATCATACTATTGAGGGCCCAAGCAAGCTTCTCCCTCCTCTTCAGCAGAACTCACCTGTTGGTCAAGAAGTTGCAAAACACAGCCTGAGGAGTCACCCCCCCTTCTATGCACAGTCGGATCCTGGTAAGAGCAGGGTTGAAGGCATCCGACAACACCGGAGCTTCACTCCAAACTGTAGTGTTGATGTTGGGGAGGCCTTCCGGCAGCTCCAGCTTCTCATGCTCCTCCACCCTGATGACAATCCAATCCTTCTTCCAGTCGTCCCACTTCCCAGAAGGGAATGACCACAAGTACTTGTACGGGCACTTCTTGCGCTTCACAAAATAGTAGAAGCCAAGGTACCTGTCACTCCTGCCCGTGGTTTAGACAGTGAAGAAGGTACGAAAGAGCTCAATGTAGGGGGGGGGGGGAGGGGAATGCCCACCCACATCTCGCAGAAGTGGACAAAGATTGACACCAGGAGAATGGAGTGGTGGCCAAGGTGGTACAACTGCAGACCATAGAAGTCTAGCAGCATCAAGAAGAAAGAGGAGAAAGGTGGGATCAGCCCCACCATGGCGTACGCGGAGAAGTACACCATGTCGCCAGTGTGTTCCTTCTCGAACGGAAGCTGGCCGGCGCGGACCAAGTGGTTGAAGAAGTCAGGGGACCATTCCATGAGGGCCCGGATCTTCTTCAAATCATCATCGGTCTTCAGTCGGCTCTGGCGGAAACCCAACTCCATCGCAGCACAGCGAGGCAAGAGAGGAAATGCAAGCGAAAGTTTGGAAAGTTTGAGCGCAACTTTGAATGAAAGGCGTAAAGAACCCCAAACGGTGCGTGCTTTCCTTCTTAAGTAAGCCCCCTCAACGCTTGTATGGAAACCGCAGAGGAGCCGACGATACCAGTCAAAAACTTCACCCCGCCAATGACAAGGGGGCCCGGGGCCACCCCGACGATCAAGTCGAGGTTCTTAACCCAGGCGAGTGGTTGTCATCATGAAAGGCGGAAAACCCGAAGGCGGTGGCCTGACAGGGCGCGCGGAACCGATACAATTTTCGTATCGGGAACCGGCGACCTTCAATTGCGTGAGATCCGCACGCTGAGATCTCACCTGCCGCCTCCTGGATATGCCACGCGGCGGAGGTTTAACTGCGAACTATCGCCAACGGCACGTACGAAGACCCTTGAAGACACGGCTCAAAAACCGAAGAATGGACCCACCTCCGGCGGAATGACTTCATCCAAAAGGTCTCTTCCGGAGGTGGGCCCAGGGGGCCACTGTCGGTACTCTACGTACCGAATACCCCTTGGGATTGCAAAGATCACAAGGAAACTCCATCTACCAGATTTGAAGACCTCCGAAGGCCCCACATGTCAGGCGTAACCGGACCTGCTTCCCCGACATTGTTAGTCCCAAGGCCGCCACGTGTATCATAAGACCGAAGCTATCACCCACACATGGGAAAGCTCCGGACAGAATACCAGTATGGCACCCCCGGACCTAACCCCAGACAGAGGGAAGCTCCGGTAGTAACACGTGTCCAGCAGCACCGGACCTACCCGTCCACGACGGTAAGCTCCGGAGCTGCCACGTGGCGACCGCCAGACCTTCAACTTCAACAATCGGGCTGGTGGACCCCGCAACGGCTCCGAACCTTCAAGGATCAATCAAAGACTTCAAGACCCGATTAAGTGTCATTAATACTATATTAATGACACACAATCGAATGACCCTTAATACTGGTAACAGCACTATTAAGGCCCGTTACCAGGCTATTAAGGGTAATTAACCTCATTAATTGTGTATCAAGCATGTGTAACCGCCGGTGCCACATGTCGGGCCAGGCTAATGGTGTAACGACCATTCCTTGTACTATAAAAGGACTGGTCAACGATACACAAGGGACGGTTCCAGACCACTACTGAACTCCCTGAGTTAGACGAGCTTCTTCTTCTGGAGCTTCTTCTAGACTCACACGCTTAATACAACACCAACACACCCCGTGGAGTAGGGTATTACGCTCAGGCAGCCCAAACCACGTAAATCTCTGTGTCCACTTGTTCTTCGCCTTCTTGAATCTTTGTGCGCCCATCACCGAACTACAACTCCTCGATCTACCAAAGGTAGTGTCGGGAGATCTACCGGATCCAAACACCGACAGAAACATTTTCAGTTTCAACGTGAAACAGTTTCAGAACATGAAACAAAAACACTCGAAAACTGTTTGGCTAGTTTTTTAATTCAGTTTCAAATGGAAGGTGAGAAGAGTTGAACTGACATATTTACCCCTCCCTATTTACCCCTGCTTGCTTTCTATATTTGTTGTATTTACGACAAGGAACAGAATGAACATGATGCATCATGGAACTTGCGTAGTGATTGCTTCATTACATTCTTACGGCAAGGAAATTGAACACATGTGTTAGCAGCAGAAGAAGAAGAACCACGTAAAAACCACTATCTCTAACTCCATCTGCTAGAACACTTGATTGAGGCCTAAGCCGTGCCAAACAAAGAACCTCCGCGGACTGCGCCTTAGCAGATCCGGGGGAAGTGTCGCTCTAACACTTCGACAGACTCTATAACTTACATTGTGTGTAATTACAGACTCACCTTTGTGAAACTAAACATAAAACTTACGAAGGTGCTCAATGTTCCA
This sequence comes from Tuctoria greenei, assembly GCA_036927565.1. Classification (NCBI taxonomy): domain Eukaryota; kingdom Viridiplantae; phylum Streptophyta; class Magnoliopsida; order Poales; family Poaceae; genus Tuctoria; species Tuctoria greenei. Next base: position 13,497,628 of record JAYESD010000011.1, on the reverse strand, counting down.
AGGATTGGGAAGCGGAGTCCCATCCTCTGTTGTCAAGCGAACGCATCCAGGACGGGAATACTTTGACCACTCGGAAGGGTCCTTCCCAGCTGGGGGACAGTTTGTTCCTCCCTTCACGGGTTAGTATTCTCTGCAGCATTAGATCACCTTCTTCATGCTGTCAGTTGTGCACATGCCTTTGGTGATAGCGCCAGAGCGCCTGGCGATATCGTTCATTCCGAACAGCTGCTTGGCACCTTCCCTCGTCGATAGGGTCAAGGTCTTTACATCGGAGCTTGTCCTGCGTGGCTTCCTCGAAGGTCTGGACCCGAAGTGACCCCATGGTAATCTCTGGAGGAAGGACTGCTTCAGCTCCGTACACCAGGAAGAAGGGTATCTCTCTAGTTGACCGGCTAGGTGTTGTCCTGCTCACCCAAAATGCGGACGAAAGCTCCTATATCAGGTTGGCTCCGTGTTTCTTCAGGCGCTCGTAAGTGCGCATCTTGAGTCCTTTCAATATTTTGGCATTTGCTCTCTCGGCTTTTTCATTACTTGTTGGGTGAGATACTGATGCATAGCTAACTTGAATGCTGAGGTCTTCGCAATATTCTTGGAATGCTGCACTTGTGAATTGGGTTCTGTTGTCGGTGATGCCTCTATCTGGAACTCCAAACCTGCAGACTATGGACTTCAAGAACTTGATAGTTGATTGTTTGTTGATAGTCACAACTGGAGTTGCTTTCGGCCACTTGGTGAACTTGTCGATGGCAACATATAGGAACCTGTAACCTCCGACGGATTTTGGGAAAGGTCCCAAGATGTCCATCCCCCACATAGCGAATGGCCATGTAGGAGGTATCATTTGCAGCGACTGAGCCGGTGTTTGAATTTGTTTCGCATGGAACTAGCATGCTTCACACTTTTTTACCAGCTCAACAGCATCCTGTAATGTTGTAGGCCAGTAGAAGCCATGCTGGAAAGCTTTACCGACCAACGTGCGGGAAGATGCGTGGTTCCCACACTCGCCTCCATGGATTTCAGCGAGGAGCTCGCGACCTTCTTCCCTTGCAATGCATCGCATTAGGACGCTGTTGGCACCACGCCGATAGATATCCCCTTCTACCAACATGTATCTTTTAGCCAATCTGATGATCCGGTCAGCGGATGCACCGTCTTGAGGAAGGACATTGTCTTTCAAGTAGCTCTGGATCTTCGAGATCCATGCATCGGAGCTAACTTGAGCTTCTAAGTCTTGCATGTTGGGTTGCTTGGATCTTCCTGTAGTACCTATGACCATTGGTGGATACCATGGTAACAGGGCCACCGGGACTGCCAGCTTTGAGGTGCTGATGTTGCCCCCTTCGCTCAGTTCGGCAGGCTGAGCGGTTGGTCTTGACAACCTCCTGACAAAAACTCCGTCAGGAGCTTGAGCTCCGGTTGAATCCTTCGTCGAGAGTTTGTCAGCTTCAGCGTTGTTGAGACGTTGGACATGACAAAGATCCAGGACGTCGAAGTCTTTCAAGAGCTTTTGGACTTCAAGGAGGTAAGCAGCGAGTTGTGGGTTGTTGCAGCTACATTCGCTTTTGACTTGCTTGATAATGAGCTGCGAGTCTCCCTTCACCAGCATCTGCTTGACGACATATGATAGCGCCACCTTGAGCCCATAGATGAGAGCTTCATACTCCGCCATGTTGCTGGTTGCCTTGAAATCAAGGTGTACCATGTACTTGACCTTCTCCCCAGTCGGAGTGATGAGAAGGATTCTAGCTTCGGCCCCCTGCTTCTGCACGGAGCCGTCGAAGTAGAGAGTCCAGTGAGGTTCGGTGAAGACTGGGACCTTGGGTTCCGACTTCTGCTCACTAGGGCCCCTAGGATTTGATGGAGAAGGTATCCACTCCGCCACGAAGTCGATCAATGCTTTAATCTTGATAGCTTGTCGAGACAGGAATTCGAGATTGAATTCTGCAAGCTCCGATGCCCACTTTGTAATGTTCCTAGTAGAATTGGGGTTATGCAGTATAGCGTGCAGTGGATAGGATGTTACCACTGATATCTTGTTGGCTTGAAAGTAGCGACGAAGCTTCCTTGATGCAATAAGAACTGCATAGAGGAGTTTATGAACCTCAATGTATCGAGGCTTAGTGTCGTGGAGTACTTCACTAATGAAGCACACTAGACGTTGGATAGTCCGAACCTTCCCGGGATGGCCTGAAGCTTCTTCTTCATCAACACGACCCCCCCCCCCCCCCCCCCCGAGGGGTCCGGGCCATCTTCTTGAGATCCCGGACCCTCCCAGAGGGATCCATAACTTCTTCTTCAGCCATGTGATCTCCCTCAGATGAGAGAGGTTGATCCTCGGGCTGCTTGCCTTGAAGATCCGTGCCTAGGGGCTGGGACCCAGACTCGCCTTCAGGTAGCTCCGGACCCTCCCAGAGGGGTTTGAGCTCCTAAACTGTTGGTGGCTCTGGTCTTTCCGTGACCAGGACCATGCTGACAACCACTGTAGTTGCTGAAATGTAAAGCAAAAGAGGCTCAATAGGGTTTGGAGCTACCAGGATTGGTAGTGTGGTGAGGAGCTGCTTGATCTCTTGGAACACATTTTATGCTTCTTCGGGCCAATGGAATGGTCTAGACTTCCTAAATAGCTTGAAGAAGGGAAGTGTCCGTTCTGCCAGTCTTGAGATGAACCGGCTAAGCGCAGCTAGACATCCAGTTAGCTTCTGGACATCCTTAATGCAGGTTGGGGGTCGCATGTCTTCAATGGCCTTGATCTTCGCCGGGTTCACCTCAATTCCTTGGTGAGTCACCAAGAATCCGGGGAGCTTTACGGAGCTAACCCCAAAGACAAATTTGTCTGGGTTCAGCTTGGTGCGCGTCACGCACAGCTTGTCAAAGATGGCTTGCAGGTTGTCAAGCAGTGATTCCTTGTTCTTGACCTTCACGACGATATAATCGACGTAGACCTCCACCAAGTCCCTAATAAGCTCTCCAAATATTTTATGCATGGCTCGCACAAAAGTTGAAGCAACATTCTTGAGACCAAATGGCATGACAGTATAGCAATACAATCCATCTACTGTTATGAAGGCAATATGTTCTTCATCTTTCCTAGACATTTGGATATGACGGTATCTATAATATGCGTCTAGGAAACACAATAGCTCACACCCGGAGGTAGAGTCCACTATCTGATCTATCCTAGGTAGTGGAAATGGATCTTTTGGACATGCGTTATTTAAGGTGGTGTAGTCGATACACATCCGAAGTTTCCCACCGGCCTTGGGTACAACGACTGGGTTTGTCATCTATCGTGGATGATGAACCTCCCATATGAAACCAACTTCGAGCAACTTCTTGATTTCTTGTCGAATGAAGTTATGTTGCTCGACTGATTGCTTCTGGGGCTTGTGGTACACTGGCCATGCGTCGGGATAAATCTTCAAGCTGTGCTCAATGATGTCCCTAGGGATCCCAGACATATGTGACGGTTGCCAGGTAAACAAGTCAACATTCGCCCAGGAGAAAGTGATGAGCGCGAGTTCCTATTTGTTGTCCAGTCCTCCCGATATACGGGTGGTCTGGGCAGCATCAGAACCAATCTGGATGACTTTGACGGGAATTTATGTGTCGCTGCTTGGTTACACGCGTGGTGTAGAGGTTGAGGCTCGATTGATGAGGACATCACTCCTATGCATATACACAACACTCCATTCAACATACAAGATGCAATCAATAGGATTCACACACACCAATTAATTTTAGAGGTGAGCTCGTTCTTATATGTTCCCTTTATATTTTTGAGAATAGATTGCTACCTAATGACTTAATTGTGATTAGGATCCATAGATAAGCTAAAGGAGTAATTGGAGGAAGATTTAGGGGCGTGGAGGACCAGAGGATATGTTCAAAGAGGATGGAAACCGACCCCAACTCAAAATCGTGTCCAACTCGGAGTCCAGGAGCAGTACGCACTTAAACGGACGCCCATGACGCATACAAACTCCGTTTTGAACGTTCCACATGTGCATGGAAAGGGGAGAGGATAAACTTTCCAATGGAGCTGGTCCCATATAAAAATTCATTCGGAGTCGACGGTAATAGTCGAAACAAAATCGAGTTCAGAATCTGTCAGGGTGCTGCGCCACCGTATTGGGCCATTGGGCCTTGTATCAAGTCTAAGTCCATTATTTTCGTATCTTAGGGTTAGTTCACGACCCCAACACCCCTTGGAATTCCTCCCACCTATATATACTCCATAGTAGCCACCATGAACAATTGGATTTTGCTTATATTAATAATATTGTCGTTCTACGGTTTGTGAGACCCCAACTTAGCAATTCAGATTGCTTCTACCTTGTTCTCACTTGTGTTCTCGGTTGCACCTGCAGGGATTAGCCTTCTTGGTGAGGTCAATCGTGTGCATCACGACTGATAACCAACAGAGTGGTGGTGTAGTGATTGCAGGGGTTTTTTATGTTCTCCTCGAAAGCCTCAGATCATCAACGTCGAGATCTCCATCAATCGACTTACCCATTACCTATCGAAAGATCGGGCCTAAACCTTCCTATCAATTGATATCAGATTTCCAGGTTTTCTGTTAGGTAATTCATCTATCCATTACATTAGTTTTGTTTTTCACACCTAGAGTCCACAAAAAAAGCCACAAAAAACTTGCAATTTAGTAGATCTGTTCATTACTTTGTCCAAACCACCATTGAGCCTTTGCAACTTTCGTTTTCAGTTTGGTTTTGCTGAGTTTGTGTCCGTTTTTGAGTCATATTTCTAGTTTAGAAAGTGTTTTTGGTATTAGTTTGAGTTTTGCATTGTGTCGATTCATCTTTTTGAATCGCGTCATCACGTCTAGATTATATTCATATCTGTCCAGTTTGGTATTTTGATCATATATCACACATACGAACTTGGAATTTGTAGTTCTTGTACTTTATGGAAAGCTTAAGAAGCTCTCTACAACTTTCGTATTTATAGGTTTTCCAGAAAATGGAGTTATCATAGTCAAAAGTGCATTAGATCTGAATCTGTTCTCGACCTAGAATTTCTGAACAGTCTGTGTTCCGGGGGCAATATCTCCTAATTTTTTGTCCAAAATAGTTCTTCCATATATTGAAATTAAGGAGGAGAGATATATCTACAATCTTGCTGTTGTAAGTTTTTCTATTTAGAGCCTCTTATTATTCCTATTTGTCTCTGGAAGATTTAGCAGAAAATCTGCGACGGACATTCGAGATATCTTTGATTGGTTTTTATCGTGTTCTTCTTTTGCAGCACATTCTGAGAAAAGGAAGACAAAATAAAAAGGCAAGTGCAAAAAAATATACAAAAGCCGCACAAAAAAATAGGATAAAAAAACAGAAGTCCTTGCATCCTTTGTGTCATCTAGTTTTGTCTCATGTCTTGCTTGCTTGAACTACTAGGAACACATTTAGGCCAGCAACTTTGACAAGTACTTTGGTCACTTATTCAACTTTACTATCTGATTGCATAATTGCTAATCCTTGCTACATATAAAGTGTCATCCAAGCTACACTACTCTTGAGTAGAATCGATACACCTTTGCAATCATCCCACGCTTCATTGGTTTCTTCATATCGGCCACCGTTTGCCACCTGTAGTGTCGGTAAGAACACTTGTAAGAGCGTGGTAAGACGCTTGAGAGTGTGTGATTCCGCTTCCACTTTGCCATTATCCTTTGTAGTTGATAGGGATAACATATTTTTTGTTGTCTTCTATTTACTACTAACAATGTCAGGTAAAAGCAAGAATCATGCATTATATGTTGAGATGATTGACATGATGAAGACGACGATGAAGTTGCTCGCTAAGAATCAAACATCAATCAAGGTTTTACATGACATTCAAACCATATTTACAAATCCTTCCACAGAAAGTAATTACATTCTCTCATCTCTTCCTTTTTATGATGGTTTTGGTTATGATGAATATATTACTTGGGAAACAGAGATGAATAAATTTTTTGGACAATGTCATATGTGTGAGAGAAGAAAGATTAGAAATATTGCTAGTGCATTAGTTGATTGTGCATTAACTTGGTGGGACAACTTAAGCGATTTAGAAAAACCTCGAACATAGAAAGATATGAAAATTCTTATGCGAGAAACTTTTGCTAATGTATCTAATTGCAAAGATAAAATACATGAACTTGAGAAGAATTTTCTTATTGTACCTCCTCCTATGCCTAACCTTTTGCAGGAACATGAACAAATAAATGTAGAAAATTCAAAAGAGAATATGGTGTTCAACAACTCTCGTGAAAATTGAGATCTATCAATTCCTATTTCACCCACAGTTACTGCTGAAAATGGGAATGAAGGTAATGTACTTCACACTACACTTATAGATGTTGAGAAATTTTTGAATGTCTCAAATGTTTCCCTCAATCATTCTATTGGAGAGTAACAACTTGAGGAGTCTTTTCTGAAAACTTCTTTTGCACTAGTTGATTTTCCTACTGATCCTTACGATAAAAATGCGTTATGTGCTGATAATTATATTGTACCTATGCTAGAACAAGTGAATGAATTTGATACTTAATCACTCACATGTGCTGAAATTAAGCATTTGATTCCAATTACATGTGAAAGGGATGAGCTAAAATTGTTGTCTTCTCTAAATACTTTGGGTTATACTGAATTTGACACTCTTTGTGATCTTGATATCGTAGAGAAGAGAATATTTTCCCAATCTGAATTGCCTTTGTTAAATAGAAATATTTTTCATGCTATAGGCAAATATGAACATAGTGGTATGCTTATAGTGCATAAAGTTTACATATGTTCAAATGAGAAAGCTCCTTTTGTGCTGCAACAACATGGTCAAGTAAATGAATGTACTAACGTTAATAATGTCTTGTCAAGTTTTTCTAGTATTTTTTCCTTGCAGCAGGGACAACAAAAGCATTATTCACTGCGGTTGTGCAATATGGACAGCGCTCACTCTATCCCCAAAAGCCTCTTTGCTGGAAATACGAGCAAGCCGAGGATTGCTTGTCATCAAGAAGGGGAGAATGATGAGATCAAGCACATTGTCATTGCACATACAAGCATGACATGATGTTTATTTGTTTGGGATCCTGGCTCGAGTCAATGTGCATGCATATTTGATGAAGAACATGGAGATGGTGCACTATTTCGTCCACCACCTTGGCCTCCTCCTTTGATGCACACAAGAGGATTTGATGGCGTTGCACATATGGACTCACACATGAGAGAATATGAACTTGGGTCGAGGACGACTCCAATTCAAGAAGGGGAGGATGATGAGGACATCACTCCTATGCATATACATAACACTCCATTCAACATACAAGATGCAATCAATAGGATTCACATATACCAATTAATTTTAGAGGTGAGCTCGTTCTTATATGTTTCCTTTATATTTTTGAGAATAGATTGCTACCTAATGACTTAGTTGTGATTAGGATCCATAGAGAAGTTAAAGGAGTAATTGGAGAAAGATTTAGGGGCGTGGAGGACCAGAGGATACGTTCAAAGAGGATGGAAATCGAACCCAACTCAAAATCGTGTCCAACTCGGACTCCAGGAGCAGTACGCACTAAAACGGACGCCCAGGACGCATACAAACTCCGTTTTGGACGTTCCGCATATGCAAGGAAAGGGGAGAGGATAAAATTTCCAATGGCGCTAGTCCCATGTAAAAATTATTTCGGAGTCGACGGGAATCTTCGAAACAAAATCAAGTTCAGAATCTGTCAGGATGTTGCACCACTGTATTGGGCCATTGGGCCTTGTATCAAGTCTAGGTCCATTATTTTCGTATATTAGGGTTAGGTCACGACCAAACACCCCCTTGGACATCCTCCCACCTATATATACTCCATAGTAGCCGCCATGAACAATTAGGTTTTGCTTATATTAATAATATCGCCGTTCTACGGTTTGTGAGACGCTAACTTAGCAATTCAAATTGCTTCTACCTTGTTCTTGCATGTGTTCTCGGTTGCACCTGTAGGGATTAGACTTCTTGGCGAGGTCAATCGTGTGCAGCACGGTTGATAACTAAAGGAGCAGCGGTGTAGTGATTGTAGAGGTTTTTCGTGTTCTCCTCGAGAGCCTTGGATCATCAACGTCGAGATCTCCATCAATCGACTTACCCATTACCTATCGGAAGATCGGGCCTAAACCTTCCTATCACAATTACTCCTTTAACTTATCTATGGATCATAATCACAATTAAGTCATTAGGTAGCAATCTATTCTCAAAAATATAAAGGAAACATATAAGAACGAGCTCACCTCTGAAATTAATTGGTGTGTGTGAATCCTATTGATTACATCTTGTATATTGAATGGAGTGTTGTGTATATGCATAGGAGTGATGTCCTCATCATCCTCCCCTTCTTGAATTGGAGTCGTCCTCGACTCAAGTTCATCTTCTCTCATGTGTGAGTCCATATGTGCAGCGCCATCAAATCCTCTTGTGTGCATCAAAGGAGGAGGCCAAGGTGGTGGATGACATAGTGCTCCATCTCCATGTTCTTCATCAAATACGCATGCACATTGACTCGAGCCAGGATCCCAAACAAATAAACATCGTGACATCCTTGTATGTGCAATGACAATGTGCTTGATCTAATCATCGATGACGAGTGCTCAGAGGTTGAGCAGCTAGCTCCTTGCCGGATGCTTCCTCCTGCACTGTTGTAAGCACATGGAGTTCTTCCAGCGCAGTAACTCCTGCAGTATGATCTTCGCGGATCTGGAGAACGCCTGGAGGTGTTGGAATCTTCAACACCAGGTAGCCATAATGGGCAGCGGCCATGAACCTATACAAGGTTGGCCTACCGAGGATGGCGTTGAAGGGCAAGCTGATATGAGCCACATCAAAGACTACCTTCTCAGTTCTGTAGTTCTCCCGAGTCCCGAAGGTCATCGGGAGAGTAATCGAGCCGAGAGCACTGATGGCCCCCGAACCTACCCCAGAGAAGGGACGTGAGGAGCGAAGGTCTGAGAGTCAAAGCTGGATCTTGACGAAAGCTTCATAGCTGAGGAGGTTGAGTGCTGACCCTTCGTCCACCAAGACATGGTAGAGCTGGACATTGTTGATAGTAGGAGACACCATCAACGACAGTTGCCCACCTCCGATCACGTTTCTTGGACAGTCTGTAGCATCGAAAGTGATGGCAATGTCCATCCACTTACGGTGGGGTTCTGCCTTGGTGGTAGGAGTTGTGGCAGCCATCTCCCAGCGCATGGTCTTGAGGACGCGGTGGGAGGTGATATCTCGGGACCCTCCATAGATGGTGTTGAGGGTTCTCGGACGCTCGTTGTCGAAGATGTCAGAGTCGTCGTCGACTGTGTTGTACACGGCCTTCAAGACCTTCTTGGGGTCCCGAAAGCCTAGCTCCGGATCAGTCGGAGCTTCATCAACTTGCTGCTTTCCCTCCCGCTAGCGGATGGGAGCTTCTTCCCGGCGCTTGTTGAAGCGCTCGACAAGGATTTGCACCTCTCGGCAATCTTCAAGATTGTGAGTGTCTGTCTTGTGGATCGGACACCACATCTTCGGATCGCCGCTATCTTCAGTCGAAGGTCGAGGTCATTTTTCAGGGCGTGGCCCCCGACCACTTGGAGTTGCAGCTGCTGCAGCAGTAGGTGTGCTGACCGACGGCTTCTTCTTGCCGTTGGACTTTTTCTTCTTCTTTCCACCACTAGAGGTAGTGGATTCGGCCTTGGAGGACTTTTTGTTAGCCTCCGGAGCTGGCTTGGAGTGCATTTCATGGCCCTCAGTAGCCCTGGCGCATTTGTCAGCCAAGCTAAAGAGTTAAATGACACTGGTAACTTCTTTCGTCGCCAGCTTATCCAACATCTTCTTGTCTCAGACACCCTGTTGAAATGCTACAATAATAGACGCGTTGGAGATAGAAGGAATGGTGTTCCGTACCTAGGAGAAATGCTGGATGAACGATCACAGGGACTCCCCTGATTTCCGTTGTAGGGCAAACAGATCCAGTTCTGTGCAGGATCGGATGTTGGAACTCCCGAAGTTGGCGCTGAACTAGTTGCACAGCTCCACCCAACTGTTGATGGAGTCAGGCGGGAGACTCATGAACCAGGCCCTGGCTGTCCCAGTTAGAGCCACAGAGAAATAGTTGGCCATCACGACCTCATTGCCACCTATCGCGAGGATGGCGATGGAGTAAATTTGGAGAAACTTGACGGGGTTGACGGTCCCGTCGTATTTATTCAGCAGATAAGACCGGAAATTCTGTGGCCATCGGACCATTCGAAGGTGCATGGCGAGGGCCGAACAGCCACCCCCTACTCCCAAAGGAGAAGAGTTTTCCCAAGCTTCTCGCCTTTTGCGAGCTCGCTCGATGTGGACGCGACCGTCTTGATACCTCTAACGGGATCAAGCTCAGACCGGAGATCATGGGTTGAGAGCCTTAAAGCCGTGCGAGTACGGCGTACCTCGGAGGGCAGGGACGTCACTTGTTGGGAAGGTGCGCGCCTCCGGTGCTATGACGTCTAAGGACCAAGTCTGCCAGACAAGGCCCTTCGTCGGGAAGGTGCCTACCCCAAATGGGGAGGACCTTGGTTGCTGATAGCATCGGCTGCAACTGCAACCAAATGCTCCACATCAGTGCGCCACTGCTCCATTGCACCCTGAGGTGCTCCGGGCACCAGGGGATGCTGGAGAAGGGTACGTGCCGCGTTAATCGCGTTCTCAGGGTTGTTGTGTGTCAATGCAGTGACCAACGCGAAGACACCATACTGTTGTCCGACGTTGTTTGCCGGAGCACTTGGTGGTGGTGGTAGAATCACACCCACCGGAACAACAGCACCAGCGTGCTGTTGTACGTTCGAAGGATTTCCTCCAACAGGTTGCTCAACATGGTCGTTGGATGATCTAGCGGTGGAGTTCACCATCTTGGAATCTCAGGCGCCCCCCTACCTGGTGCACCAAATGTCGTAGTGCGTAATCGACACTTCCCCCTGTACTACTAGATCGTAGCCCGCGAAGGTTCGTGATTGGTTGGAACGCGTGTGAGATTATGAACAAGATAGTGACACAAAGAGTTTTACGTGGTTCGGGCCGCCTGAGTGTAACACTCTACTCCACGGGTTGTACGTTGATGTATGAGTATGCGGTGGCTTGTGTTCATATGAGCTTAGTTGTCTCTGTACCGTGCAGTGCATCCTTTATATAGTCTAAGAACTGACTGTTACATCAGCCTGGCCTGACATGTGGCCCTAGCGGTAATTAATTCTCTAATAAAGGATATACATGTATTAAGCGTAGTTAACATATTGATAATGTGCCATAATGGCAGCATTATCAGTATTAATAGTCCTCTGATCATGTGTCATTAATATGGCATTAATGACACACAATCAGGTCTTGTAAGGGTAGCTTTAACTTCCCCTTGAATGTCCTTGCCGTTGGAGATTCGTCAGTCTTCCTGTTGTAGATTTAGGTCCGAAGGTCCGACACGTGGCGGCTTCAGAGCTTCCCATCGTGGGAAGGCAGGTCCGGAGCCACTATACACGTAGCAGCACCGGAGCTTCCCTCTATTGGGGGTTAGGTCCAATGTCACTAGACACGTGGCAAGACTAGAGCTTCCCTATGAAGGGAGTTGGATTCGGCCTTGTGTTACATGTGGCGGTGCTGGAGCTACCCAAATGAGGGAGGCGGGTCCAGTGCGGTGTAACACGTAGAGCCTTCAGAGGTCTTCAACTTGGACAGGTGGAACTCCGTGACTTTTCTTGCAGTATCGTGGGGTACCCGGTACGCAGGTTATCGACAGATGACCATAGGGCAATTTTTTTAATAGTCAACTTGATTACATAAACACAAATGAAAATAAAGAAAATCACAAAACAACTAGGAGTAAATGAGTCAATGCACCCTTACTCTTATTTCTATTGTTACTGAAACAGAATTGTTAGCCAAACAGTTCTAAAGTGATTTATTCCATTGTCTGAAACAATTCTAGATTGAAATGAAACCGTTTCTGATTCTGTATGAATCTGGAACCGTACCAAACAGGGCCTTAGAGCCCGACTGGCACAACTCCAGATTCGCTCAGAATCAGAAATGTTTCAGTTCCAACCTAGAAAACGATTCTGAATATGAAACAAAATCACTTAGAATCCGTTTGGCTAATTTTTTTGTTTGTTTCTGTTTCAGTAAAAAGAGGAGGATGGTTGAATTGATCAATCTACCCCTGCATGTTAGTTACAAAATTTCCCTGTCCTGGTGTACCTGTTTGGCGGCATTTTATTTTGTTCATTTCTGCATGTAATGTTACAATCATGAAAATACATTTATCTTTCACATGTAGCACACAAGACGGTGGGCATGGATAAATTTTCTGAACCATTTTGCACTTCTGTGACAGTGGGCTTGAATATATTTTCTGACAACGCAAACAAGTTGTTTTAGTACTGCTGCAAGCGAACACTGTTGTAATCTAGAAGGATAACGGCAATTCATCTAAACCAACGAAACTGCACAATGATTTCCATTCCCCTGAGGCCTGAGGTCATGAACTATGTAATAAATACTTGCGCGCAGAAACCAATCTATTGGGCATCACATAAAACAGATCGATTACCAGAGGCAGCACAGATTGATTACCGTAGAGGGAACAGATTGATTAGCAACAGATTGTTTAGCAGCTGTGAGCTTCGTACCTGGGTATGGTCTGGAGGAAGCGCGTCCTGTGCGCCTCTGTTGCCTATCTTGTCTTGGGCGCAACCGGTGGAAGTTCGTCCTTGGAGAGGGCGGGGGAAGCACGTCCTGGGAGCCACTGGGGAAAGCCCATCCATGGTGCCGCCAGGGATAGCCAGATCTGCCGATTTCTATGGTGCATCAGCTTCAATCGATTCCTTTTTTTTTACAGCACGTCTTGGCCCGGGAAAACTCCGTTGCGCGACGGGATAAGGAAGGAGTGGCAATGCGGGTAATTCCCGTTGAATATGCAGCTGAGGTACATAAACGTTTAGCGATTGGACCTGCTGAATACCTTTTCGGTAAAAGGTGGTTCCAGGTCTGCAGTACATTTTCAGGAATTGATTCACATGTTTCAGCCTGCGGAACGATTCAAAAAAATATCGTCTGGCACCCCTTTGATGTATTCTCGTGAGAAACGAAACCGTTCCGGCCGTCCAAACGGGCCCTTAGTGTTGTAGCCACATCTGGTGATCATGAAAAGTCAAAACAAATGAAGTTGTGAAAATAGTAGCTTTACAAATGCTTAAAACACTTCTGCGCAAGTATTATGTGTTGGGCTAATACAATGATAGATGAGAACATCAAAATAATTTGTGCAATAGACAGAAACCGAGAATGAAATCGATAACTGACATTAACAAATGAATACAAATGTCTCTTCAGCATCTTTATGTCCATGACATTCTTCTAGTTTTGGCAACTCAGGCCTCTAACAGTTCAGATTTTTCTTCTTACAATATAGAGTTAGCACTACATATGTGTTCCCGTACATATGGAGTGTGTACGGAGATGCAGCCTGCGCATGTCCTTGCAACTTGTGACACTCTTCCATGCAAGATGTTGATCCGTGACAAAATAGCACACATCATATCCACTGGTTTACTCGTATGGAACAGTGTCGGATTCAGTAAGCTAGGACACTGCATAGGTGCCATCTGAAAGGAGGTGTCTGGAGAGGCGGAAGTGGAAAGAAATGGCTACGCCTTGTTTTACCATTGTGGTCCTCTAGTAAGGGAAAACTACCATGCATGCAAGTACATACGTACTCATGATTCTCTCTCTGCTATAATATATATATATATATATATATATATATATATATATATATGGGTCTGTTTATATTTCAGGTAAAACTGAGAAAAAATCAGGCACCTTGTAATTAAGAGTTAATTATTGTCATTAGTCACTAATCTTCGTAGTTAATGATTAACCCTTAATTTTATAGGTTATTCAATCACAAATTTTTTGTTTGGCTATTTTACAATTGACATAACCCTACAAATTGCGGATTTACAATTAAAAAATAAAAAAACTTACCTCCTTTCTTCTCCTGATCCGGCAGCCGCTAACGCTAACGCGTCGCCGCCGGCCACCGCGCAACCCCGTTGTGCCGCTTTCATCGCCCAACAATCGTGCCATTGAAGCGCGGCGGACGCCGCCGAGCCCGACCCGCACTGCCGCGGAGCGCCTCCCGCATCGCCGCTGCCTTGCCACCGCGCGCCACCCGCGTCGCTGCTGACGACGCTGCCTCTCGCTGGGCGACGGCACCGCGCCGCCGCCAGGGAAGTCGGGTGCTGGAAGAAAGGGTCGAGCACTGGAAGAAAAATGAATGGCATTAAAATAGGTACCCGCACCAATCTTAAAGCAATCCGATGGCGCACAGTGTCGCTTGATTTTTACTTTGATTCTAGGCACCTGAAGTATAGTATTTCTCATTAATATGGGGATGTCTAGATTTCAGGTGCTTGAAATTTGAGAAAATTACAGACACCAAGTAGTTAGGAGTTAATTACTATCATTAACCACTAATTGTAGTTAATTATTAACCCTTAATTCTATAGGTTAATCAATAACAAAATTATTTGTTTTATTATTTTACAATTGACATAACCCTGACAAATTACAAATTAACAATTAACAAAATAAACTAAAAAACAATTAATTATCTAATCTTCTTCTGCTTGTCACCTGTGTGGCCGCGTGAGAGCCAGTGCCCGGCGTCGCCTGAAATCTGGTGCCCACTCAAGCACCTGATTATTAGTATTTCATATATATATATATATATATATATATATATATATATATATATACTCTTTTTTTCTCAAAAGATTGTCATCTTTAGTTTAAAAAATGAACTAAAGGTAACAATCTTTTGAGAAATGAGGGAGTATATACTATCTTAATATTTGTCCATATTCCAAAATCTATGTGTTGTTTTCCTCTCAATCCGGGCCCTGTAGGGGCTGCATCCATATAGCTATGTTTGTAGACCACCGTGGACAATGGCAGGCAATGGTCCGAGAGGCGGCAGACCGATCCAACAGGCTTCATATATGTATCAATTGGAGCTTGCACTGCAGCACCCATGCATCTACGTGCATATGTACCACTGTTTCTGTGTTTTCAATGTAGCAACAGTGGCAACTGGGTGCTATGCTGCTGCTGCTACTGCGGAACAAGCATGGCTGCATGGAGATCTGATATGTGCACCGCGCAAAACACATGCAGCGAAAGGTGCTAGCTGTGCCATCGTGGCCGATCGATCTCGGACGGTGCCATGCAGCAGGCAGTCGACGCAGATGATATGTTTCGAGCCTTTCGAGGCATCTCTCTCAACCGGATGGGATCTTTCAGCAGCACACGCTCCATCCAAAAGCCCCGCTCTCCCATATTAACTGCGAGGGCTGCATGCATCGAGACTGTGCGTGAGAAACAAGAGTTATAAGGCCATATGGTGCTGTATGTCGTTTGCGTTTTGAATTGGCCCGTACATCGCCCGAAACAGATGATGTGTTTACCAGTGATGAGGGCATGAACAGTAGCATTCAGCTACCCTCTGCAATGTCATCCGTAAATTATTTATTTGCAAAGTGTAAGTACATGTCAAGCTGCACGCCCCATTACAGCCAAAATTCTCTGGATCTTGGCCAACTCAAATATGGGGAAAAAAGGAAGAGAATTTTGCGCTTGAAGAAAAGAATTTTGTAACGAGTGTGTTGTTGGAAGAGGCATGTAGCATGTTGTACAAGTAATTGTTCGATGGAGCCTTGGGGTTTGAAGCCGTATGATGGGCACAGCAGCGAGTCAACTCGGCATACACTACTACAAAAAGCATTTTTACAGGCGCCTCAATTTTTCAAACACAGGCGGTCCTTAAAAATATGCGACTGTGATGACGAATGATATAATAACCGTCTGTGATGAAAGAACAACACAGGCGGATTTTAAAGAACAACCGCCTGGGTAAATACATGATCTTCAGAATCGGTTCTTAATTAAGAACCGTCTGTAATGCAACGAACTTCACAGACGGATTTTAAGAAACAACCGTCTGGGTAAATACATGATCTTCACAGACGGTTATTAATTATTAACCGCCTGCAATGCCATGAACTTCACAGACGGATTTTAAGAAACAACCGTCTGGGTAAATACATGATCTTCGTTGGCGGTTCTTGATTAATAACCGTCTGTAATGCAATGAACTTCACAGATGGATTTTAAGGAACAACCGTCTGAGTAAATACATGATCTTCGTTGGCGGTTCTTAATTAATAACCGTCTGTAATGCAATGAACTTCATAGCCGGTTCTTGATTAACAACGGCCTAAGAAGATCATGTATTTTCAGTGGCGGTCATTGTTTAATTATCATAAGCGGTTTTCATTGAAATTACAGGGATGTAGTTGCAATTATATATCACAGCCGCATGTAGTCGTGCAGGCAAAATTGTATCAGGAAAAAAACACAGATGAGCTAGCGGATACTAGTACAGTAATGCATTATAGGAAATGCTCGATCACCAGTGAGGCTGGCTTAATTGTGATAATACACTGTCGGTACTCTAAAAACCATACACCCCCTGAGGTTACAAAGATCTCAAGGGAAGGACATCAACTCAAATTGAAGACCCTTGGGGGCCCACTCGCCAGACGTGACCGGACCCGCTTCTCCAACATGGTTAACCTCTAGGTTGCCACGTGTACTGTCAGCCCAGAGCTATTACCCGCAAGGGTGAAGCTCCGGGCCAAGTACTGAAACGGCACCTCCGGAGGTAGCCCCCGACCGAGAGAAGCTCCGGACATGACACGTGCCAGGTCACCCCGGAGCTTCCCGCTTCTCCCAAGCAAGCTCCGGAGCCGCCACGTGTCCATACGTCGGAGCTAAACCGCTTCAAATCCCCGGGAGACGTTGTAACGGCTCCGGATCTCCAAAGGACAGCTGCAGACTTCAAGACCCGATTAATTATCATTAATTCCACATTAATGACACTTAATCGGATGATATTAACACCTGTAACGGCACTGTCGGAGCCGTTACAGGGTTATTAGCAACAATTAATCTCGCGTATCAATACTAGTAACCGCCAGGGCCACATGTCGGGCCAGGCTGACTTGTAACGGTTTGTCCTTGTGCTATAAAAGGACAAACCGACGATACACTGGGGAGAGCTCTCGAACACTCTGAAGCTCACAAGTTAATACAACAAACACACACCCGTGGAGTAGGGTATTACGCTCAGGCGGCCCGAACCACGTAAACCACCGTGTCACTCGTGTCCAAATCGCATTTCACTTTCTTAGATCTCCGCGCGCCCAGACCGAACCACAAACTCCTTCAAACACTTCTCATAGTGTTAGGGGATCTGCCGACTCCAACAGTCGACAGTTGGCGCGCCAGGTAGGGGGTATCATTTGTAAGGGCTGAGCAGGTGTATGAATTTGCTTTGCATGAAATTGGCATGCTTTGCATTTCTTCACTAGCTCAGTAGCATCCTGGAGCGCTGTTGGCCAGTAGAAGCCGTGCCGAAAGGCTTTTCCGACCAGCGTGCGGGAAGACGCGTGGTTCCCACACTCGCCTCCATGGATTTCTGCGAGGAGCTCGCAGCCTTCTTCCCTTGTGATGCACCGCATTAGGATGCCGTTGGCACCGCGCCGGTAGAGATCCCCTTCTACCAACGTGTATCTTTTAGCCAATCTGACTACCCGGTCAGCGGATACATCATCGTCAGGAAGGATGTTGTCTTTCAAGTAGTTCCGGATCTCCGAGATCCATGCATCGGAACTGACTTGAGCATTTGAGTCTTGCGTGCTGGGTTGCTCGGAGCTTCCGGCAGCACCTACGACCCTTGATGGCTGCCATGGTAACAGGGCCATCGGGACCGTCAGCTTCGGGATGCTGATCTCGCCCCCTTCGTTCAGCTCGGCAGGCTGAACTGTGGGTTTTGACATCCTCCGGACAAAGGTTCCGTCTGGAGCCGGAGCTCCGGTTGACGCCTTGGTCGAGAGTTCGTCAGCTTCAACGTTGTGAGCACGCTGAACATGATGAAGGTCTAGGACTTCGAAGTCCTTCTGAAGCCTCTGGACTTCAAGGAGATAAGCAGCCAGCTGGAGATTATTGCAGGAGCATTCACCCTTCACCTGTTTGATAACAAGTTGTGAATCTCCTTTGACCAGCAACTGCTTGACACCAAAGGATAGTGCCACCTTTAATCCATATATGAGTGCTTCGTACTCCGCCATGTTGTTGGTTGCCTTGAAATCAAGGTGCACCATGTATCTTACCTTCTCCCCGGTTGGTGTGAGGAGAAGGACTCCAGCTCCGGCTCCCTGCTTTTGCATGGAGCCGTCGAAGTAAAGGGTCCAGTGAGGCTTAGTGAAGGCCGGAACTTGTGGTTCCTTCTTCTGCTCGCTGGGGCCCCCAGAGTTTGATGGAGAGGGAGTCCATTCTGCCACGAAATCTGCCAACGCTTGACTCTTGATTGCTTGTCTTGGAATGAATTCGAGGTCGAATTCAGCCAGTTCCGCTGCCCACTTTGCAATATTCCCAGTTGAATTGGGATTATGCAGAATCGCTCGAAGTGGATATGAGGTTACCACCGAGACTTTGTGAGCTTGGAAATAATGTCGAAGCTTCCTTGAGGCAATAAGAACTGCGTAGAGCATCTTATGTACCTCTAGGTATCGAGTCTTGGCATCATGTAACACTTCACTGATGAAGTATACTGGGCGTTGAACGGTCCGGACCCTCCCGGAGGGGTCCGGAGCTTCCTCTCCATTGATCCGGACCCTGTCGGAGGGGTCCAAACTATATTCGAGGACCTCCGGGTTCTGGGTGGAGGAACTCGGAGCTTCTTCAGGAATGACCTGGATCCTATCGGAAGGATCTGGGTCCTCTGAAGTGACTTCTTGAGGATTCAAGTCTGGGAGCTGGGACCCAGACCTGCTTTCGGGAACCTCCGGATCCTCCCGAAGGGATCTGGATTCCTGAGTATTGGGCAGTTCCGGTCTCTCCGCAACCAGAACCATACTGACGACTTCGTCAGCTGCTGAAATATAAAGCAATAAAGGCTCACCAGGGTTCGGAGCTACCAAGACTGGTAGAGTGGTGAGGAACTGTTTCAGCTCCTGGAATGCCTTCTCTGCCTCTTCAGACCATTGGAATGGTCCGGACTTCCTCAGTAACTTGAAGAAGGGAAGTGCCCTTTCCGCCAGTCTTGAAATGAATCGACTGAGGGCTGCTAGACATCCAGTTAATTTTTGGACGTCTTTGATGCGGGTTGGTGGCCGCATGTCTTCGATGGCTTTTATCTTCGCCGGATTAGCCTCTATACCCCGGTGACTTACCAGGAAACCAAGAAGCTTTCCGGAACTAACCCCGAAGACGCACTTGTCTGGGTTTAGCTTCGTGCGGGTGGCCCGCAGCTTGTCGAAGACAGCCTGCAAGGTATCCAAGAGGGACTCCTTGTTTTTGACTTTGACCACAATGTCATCAACGTACACCTCCACTATGTCTCTGATGAGTTCTTCGAAAGTTTTGTACATTGCTCGTACAAAAGTTGAAGCTGCATTCTTGAGACCAAAAGGCATGGCTGTGTAACAATACAATCCATCCACTGTGATGAATGAAGTATGTTCTTCATCTTCCCTAGACATCCGGATTTGATGATATCCCGAATATGCGTCTAGAAAACACAGCAACTCACACCCAGAGGTGGAATCCACTATCTGGTCTATTCTAGGTAGTGGGAATGGATCTTTTGGACATGCCTTATTCAGTGTGGTGTAGTCGATGCACATCCGAAGTTTCCCGCCGGCCTTAGGCACAACGACTGGGTTTGCCAGCCATTTTGGATGGTAGACTTCTCGGATGAATCCGGCTTCGAGCAACTTCTTCACTTCTTGTCGGATGAAGTTCTGTCGCTCTACAGATTGCTTCCGAGGTTTCTGGTGTACAGGCCGAGCGTCGGGGTAAATCTTCAGATTGTGCTCAATCACTTCCCTGGGGATCCCAGGCATTTGTGACGGTTGCCAGGCAAACACGTCAACATTAGCCCGGAGGAGAGTGATGAGCGCGAGTTCCTATTTGTCGTTCAAGCCACCCGATATGCGGGTAGTTTGAGTGACATCGGAACCAATTTGGACGACTTTGACGGGAATGTCGGTGTCGCCGCTTGGCTGCACACGGGGTGCAGAGGTCGAGCCTCGTTGACGAATGCTCGGAGGTTGTGGAGCTTGCTTCTGTCTGGAATCCTCCTCTTGCGCTGTGGTGAGTGCATGGAGTTCTTCCAGAGCAGTTACTCCGGCAGTGCGATCTCCACGGATCCGGAGAACGCCTACTGGTGTCGGCATCTTCAACACCAGGTATCCATAATGAGCAGCTGCCATGAATTTGTACAAGGCAGGTCTACCCAAAATGGCGTTGAATGGTAAGTTGATCTGAGCGACGTCGAAGACCAACTTTTCGGTGCGATACTTCTCCCGGGTCCCGAAGGTAACAGGGAGAATGATACCTCCTACGTGGCCTTTCGCCGTGTGGGGGATGGACATCTTGGGACCCTTCCCAAGAGCCGTCGGAGGTTACAAGTTCCTGTATGTCGCCATCGACAAGTTCACCAAGTGGCCGGAAGCTACTCCTGTTGTGACGATCAACAAACAATCTGCAATCAATTTTCTACAATCTATCGTGAGCAGATTCGGAGTCCCAAATAAGATCATCACTGATAATGGGACTCAGTTCACAAGCTCCTCATTTCAAGGATATTGCGAAGACCTCGGCATACAAGTTTGCTACGCCTCCGTAGCTCATCCTGCCAGCAATGGGCAAGCCGAGAGAGCAAACGCAGAAATCCTTAAAGGACTAAAAACGCGCACTTATGAGCGTTTGAAAAAGCACGGAGCTAATTGGATCGAGGAGCTTCCGCCCACTCTATGGGCTAACAGGACTTCTCCAAGTCGGGCAACCGGAGAAACACCCTTCTTCCTGGTGTACGGAGCAGAAGCGATCCTTCCTCCGGAGATCACCCTGGGTTCCCTCCGAGTCCGGACCTTCGACGAAGCCGCGCAGGACCAGCTCCGGCGTGAAGACCTAGACCTCCTCGAGGAGGGAAGGTGCCAAGCAGCTGTTCGGAATGCCCGATACCGTCAAGCTCTTCGGCGCTATCATCAGCGGCATGTACATAACCGACAGCTCGAGGAAGGCGATCTGGTGCTACGGAGAATACTATCCAGAGAAGGGCAAAACAAACTCTCCCCTGGCTGGGAAGGACCCTTCCGAGTGATCAAAGTATCCCGTCCCGGAAGCGTTCGCTTGGCTACCGAGGATGGGACACCTCTCCCAAATCCTTGGAACATCGAGCACCTCCGTAAGTTCTACACTTAATTCCACGGAGGTGAGTCTTAAGTAACTTGAAATGTATGTTATAGAGTCATTGTACAGAGTCGGGTAGTTCCTCCGGGAGAGCAGCCGGACCTTTCCCGAAAGGTTTGAAGAGCTCATGCAACACTTGATACAGTCTCCGGACTAGAAGTGTGGCTAACTACCCAGGGTCAAACGAGAAACCAAACACACTTAGCCTGGTTCCGTACCCTAAGAGTGTACTCGTTTCCCATGTACCCCGGACCTATAATGAAAGACATCTTCATGTGAAATAGACTCCACGTGCATTCATTTTTGCATAGGCTCGACATTTTTATTTTTCTCTTTCTTGTCTATAACAGAAACGTGCAATTCTTAAGAAGTTCTAGTTTAACCGATTTATGTACGATTTGAGTTGAATTGTCGGATTTTTTAGATTTAAATGTCGTCTGTGGCCAACTCGCCTGAAAGCCGCCAAGCCATTCTAGGGCCGGAGTGCGCTATCGACTTAGCCTGGTCAAGCACCCTAAGTACGCCACTCTACCTACACCCCGGCAGGCCAAAGTAAGGTGGGTCCATGGACAATTAGATCTAAAAGAAAAGACAATTCACCCAATCATACTAAAAATCGTGTTCAACTTGAAATTCTCTTGAGAACCGTAAGCCGCAACGAAGTTATAGATAAGGAACGAATTTTACTGTTTTTCTTGGCCTAAGTGTGCAGGAAGAATAAACCCAACATTGATGGAGAAAAATTGGAGTTAACCAAGCTCCGACTCCCACCGGCGTTAACTTGAAGATGGTGAGAAGACTCTATCACTAGAGTCTGTTGCCAGCAAGCCAGGCGTGGCAAGGGTCATTGCCGGAGCTACTAAGCTCCGACACCTTGAAGTATTAACTATCGACACTCAACGTGTTGGTAGAGGCTATTGCCGGAGCTACTAAGCTCCGACAATGGGCAATGCCGGAGCTTCTAAGCTCCGACGACTTCAAGGGACCTTCACTATCGAAAACTTCGGACCTAAACTATACGAGTTCGAAGCAAATCTGTCTTCAACAAAAATCAACATCCTTTTGGTACATGTCCACAATCAAATTGTGCACATCTACCAGGGGGCCAAGTGAAGACAAAGATGTTGAAGACAAAAAAATGAAATTCACGAAAAATTGGGGATTTCATTTCATCAGAAGACCGGAGATTACATCTGGAGACAAGGGATTACAAAATTGAGGAAGAAGAGAAGATACAGATAAAGGCTAAGAAAGATAGTCCTAGACCCTATGGAAGAACTCAGCGACCTTCTGGGCGACCTCCGACACGCTGGCTCGAGTAGCTTCGCCTTCTCCTTCAACGGGGCCTTCAAGCACCGGGTCCAGAGGGAATTGAGGGTTCCGGCTAGTGTAGCACGTCAACACATATTCTGTGACGTTCCTAGCCAGGGATTGCCCCTCGACCTCCAACTGGTCCGCGATGACGTCGCCCACCTTGGAGAGCTTGCTGCCCGCAGCGCCCAACGCTTGCAGCGCAAGGTCCGGCTCCGGCTCCGGATCATCCGGAAGCACGGGGCTGAAACCCATCGGCGCTAGCGCGTCGTCGGCCTTGCTCAGGAACTCCCAAATTTGCAGGGAGTCCGTCTTCCTCAGGCCCTTCATTTCTTCCAGGGACCTCCGGGTCGCCGCCAGTTCTGAGTTCTCGCGGGAGAGGCGCTCAACTTCTTTGGCGTTTTGCTGAATTTTCGCAGCAACCCGCTTTTCGAGTCTCCCGAGCTCCTCCTCCCGGAGGTGGATCTTGTTCCGACGGTCGACCAGGTCTTTCTCCCTAGCCTCTATTTTCTTCTCCCGGGCGATGAGGGCACACTCATACTCGTAGAGTTCCTGCCCTCGCACCCAGGTCTTCTCCTCCTCTTCGAGGCAGCGCTCTTCCAATTTTTTAGCGCGCTCCTCGAGGCCCTTGTCCGCCAGAGCTGTCTTCTCGGCGAGCTCTTCTTCACGTCGCAAGACGTCATCCCGTAGCTCCAGGAGTTTTTGCTCCTCATCCTCGAGCCGCTTTTCCCTTCCCTCAAGCGCCTCTCGGCGCTTGATGAGTGCGGTACTGATGGCTTCGAGTTGATCGTACCGGGCGTTGGCCGCATCATTGGCAGCTTTAGCTTGGTCGTGGTACTCCCGGGATTGGGCGTCGAGGTTGTGAGTCATGCTCTCCCTCTCGTCCAGCATCTCACCCCAGAGCTCCAAGCGGACCTTCTCCCGCTTGATCCATTCCTTGTCCGCAGCGATCCTCGACTGCGCCAGCTTGGTTTCGAATTGGAGTCTATTACGCCACCTCCTAAGGGTTTGGCGCTCCTCTTCAAGAACCTTGCTGTCGTGGAAGAAGGCTAGTTGGACTTGGCGCAGACTGGAGCAAGCGTTGTCGATGGACATCGACAGCGAGATGGGCTCCGGACCTTCTGGGGTCTCCTCCGCTGGTTCCAGCGGGTCTTCATTTACAAAAATTGGGTCCCACTCTGCGAGAGCGGAACCCCGAGCTTCCAAGGCACTAGGGCCCTCCTCCGGGATGGCCTCAGTCGCCACTGAAGAAGGTCCCGCCACCAAATCTTCATTCGCCCCCTCAGGCTGGGGGCCGGCGACTTCGTTCAGGCACTCTGGCTCCGCCACGGGTACCATCGACGTCGTCGCCTCCAATGGCTCCGGCCGGGACGCTTCTTCTGAGGGGAGCTCAAGCTCCCCTGCCTCCACCACCACCGGCTCTGCAGCCGGCGCTCCAATAACTACCGGCCTTGCGACCGGAGCTTCAGAAGTAACCGGCTCAATTGCCGGAACCACTTCAACTTCCGGCTCGCACGCCGGGGCTTCAGCTGCCTCCGGCTCGACCGCCGAAGCTCCAGCATTTTCCGGCTCTGAAGCCGGGACCGCTACTTCCTCCGGCTCGACAGCCGGAGCATCTACTTCTGCAGCACCAGGGCCCGGAGCTTCAACCTCCGGAGCGGGTGCCGCTGGCGCATCTTCAATCCCGTGGTCCGGCGCTACCACGGGAACTTCTGGAGATGAGTCGAGGTCCATGACCACGACAGCCGGCGCCGGAGCTGTCGCAGCCTCCGCCTGAGGCGGCACCGGGGCTGGAGCAGAAGCCCTCGCAGCCTCAGACACTGTGGCTGAGGGCGGAGCTTCACTCCCCTTCTTGGGAACGCTGCAGATGAAGAATGAAGAAATTGAGCAAACAGATGCTATAATTAAAAGTTAATTGAGGTAAGCAAGAAAAATTACCTTGGGAGGTTCACGCACCAGCTTGCGCGAAACCTCTTTCCCGGACGTTCCGGGC
The DNA here is from genome assembly GCA_036927565.1 of Tuctoria greenei. Lineage (NCBI taxonomy): Eukaryota > Viridiplantae > Streptophyta > Magnoliopsida > Poales > Poaceae > Tuctoria > Tuctoria greenei. Next base: position 13,472,964 of record JAYESD010000011.1, on the reverse strand, counting down.
TGGCCACGGTCGGCGTAGGAGCTCCGGGAGGACTCCCAGGACTTGCCGTAGCCGCGGGCGTTTCCCGGGTCGGAGCTCTCCTTGACCGGGAGGAACTCCTAGACCTGGAGGCCCTCACCGCTTCTCGAATCGGAGTTGCCTGTCCGGAGCTGGCACCTCCGGAGGGACCCATCACGGGGACAGCCGTACTCCGGGAGGATCCCACCGCCGGAACAGTAGCGCTCCGAAAAGACCCCACCACGGGGACAGACGCTACAGCAGCGGAGGACCCTCCTTCCTGAGGACGGGGAACTGGCGGGGAAGTAGCAAGCCCGACGGACCTCCCGTCAGCATGACGCAACTTCCTCTTCCGGCTCTCTGGCTCCTCCGCCAGCTCCTTGCCCTTGCCGGTGACCTCAGCTCTTGGCTGAGAGACAGGGGCGGAGCCGCCTTCCGACAACCCGGGAATCGCCAACGAGGCGGTCGATCTTCTCTCAACGACGCCAAGGTCGTCAAGCGCGGGCATCTTCCGCCGGAGCTCCCTGCAGAACTCAACTTCCTCGTTCAGGGGGAGGAAAGCCGGTGGCGGAGTCAAGTACGCTCCGTCTACATCGATGCCGTGCTGGAATTTCTTGAGGTGAAACTCCAAGGACTTCCCCACCATGCTGGACTTCAACCCGGTTTCAACCCGGTCTTCGTCCATCACGCTGTTGAGGGCCCAGGCGAGCTTCTCCCTCCTCTTCAGCGGTGCCCACCTGTTGAACAGGAAGTTGCAGAACACCGCCTGGGGAGTCAATCCTCCCTCCACACATTGGCGGATCCTTGATAGGACGGGATCGAAGGCTGCCGCCAGCACCGGAACTTCGCTCCACACTGACGTGTCAATGCCAGGCAGACCTTCTGGCAGCTCCAACCGCTCGTGCTCCTCCACCCGGACAACTACCCAATCTTTCTTCCAGTCATCCCACTTCCCGGAAGGGAACGACCGGAGGTACTTGAACGGGCACTTCTTGCGCTTCACAAAGTAGTAGAAGCCAAGGTACTCGTCACTTCGGCCGGTGGTTTGGACGGTGAAGAAAGTGCGGAAGAGCTCGATGCAGGGAGGAATGCCCACCCACATCTCGCAGAAGTGGACAAAGATGGACACAAGGAGAAGGGAGTGAGGGCCAAGGTGGTATAGCTGTAGACCGTAGAAGTCCAGCAGCATCAAAAAGAAGGAAGAAAATGGTGGGATCAGCCCCACCATGGCATACGATGAAAAGTATACCATTTCGCCGGAGCGCTCCTTTTTAAAGGGAAGCTCTCCTCCGGTGCGGATTGAACGGTTGAAGAAGTCCGACGACCACCCCATGAGGGTCCGGACCTTCTTCAGATCGCTCTCCGTCTTCAAACGACTCTCACGCAGACCCAACTCCATCGCAGCACAGCTAGGCGAGAGAAGAAAAGCAAAGCACGAGTTGGGAGTTTGAGCGCAAGAACAGATGGAAAGCGTAAAGAACTCCCGACGGTGCGCTTTCATTCTTAAGTAAGCCCTCGCAACGCTTGGATGGAAACTGCAGGGGAGTTAAGCATACTACTCAAGAATTCGACCCAGCCGATGACAAGAGGGCCCGGGACCACCCTGACGATCAAGTCGAGGCTCTTACCCAGGCGAACAGTTGTCATCACGAGGCGGGAAACCCAAAGGCGGCGGACTGACAAGGCGCGCGGAACCGATACGGTTTTCGTATCGGGAACCGACGACCTTCAATTGCGAGAGATCCGCACGTCAAAGATCTTATCTGCCGCCTGAGGTGCGCCACGCGTCGGGACTCAACCATAAAGCCCCGCCAAAGGCACCTCCGAAGACTCTTGAAGACCCAGTTCAAGAGTCACAAGTATGGACCCACCTCCGACGGAACGACTTCATCCCGTTGGCCTTCCCCGGAGGTAGGTCCAGGGGGCCACTGTCGGTACTCTAAAAACCATACACCCCCTGAGGTTACAAAGATCTCAAGGGAAGGACATCAACTCAAATTGAAGACCCTTGGGGGCCCACTCGCCAGACGTGACCGGACCCGCTTCTCCAACATGGTTAACCTCTAGGTTGCCACGTGTACTGTCAGCCCAGAGCTATTACCCGCAAGGGTGAAGCTCCGGGCCAAGTACTGAAACGGCACCTCCGGAGGTAGCCCCCGACCGAGAGAAGCTCCGGACATGACACGTGCCAGGTCACCCCGGAGCTTCCCGCTTCTCCCAAGCAAGCTCCGGAGCCGCCACGTGTCCATACGTCGGAGCTAAACCGCTTCAAATCCCCGGGAGACGTTGTAACGGCTCCGGATCTCCAAAGGACAGCTGCAGACTTCAAGACCCGATTAATTATCATTAATTCCACATTAATGACACTTAATCGGATGATATTAACACCTGTAACGGCACTGTCGGAGCCGTTACAGGGTTATTAGCAACAATTAATCTCGCGTATCAATACTAGTAACCGCCAGGGCCACATGTCGGGCCAGGCTGACTTGTAACGGTTTGTCCTTGTGCTATAAAAGGACAAACCGACGATACACTGGGGAGAGCTCTCGAACACTCTGAAGCTCACAAGTTAATACAACAAACACACACCCGTGGAGTAGGGTATTACGCTCAGGCGGCCCGAACCACGTAAACCACCGTGTCACTCGTGTCCAAATCGCATTTCACTTTCTTAGATCTCCGCGCGCCCAGACCGAACCACAAACTCCTTCAAACACTTCTCATAGTGTTAGGGGATCTGCCGACTCCAACAGTCGACATACACCATTAGAGGTTTTACAATTGTTCAAAGATAATTTCTTTACACACTGAACAAAAATCATGCTACATTTATTGTAGATCGACGATGAAGCTCCCATCGATCAATCTAAATTGTACCGTCCTGCTTGCTCCCGAACACGTCTCTTATATTCCGCTGGATCCTGAAAATATTGACATTATTTATATTAACAAATGTCGAAGGAGGAATGAATAACCTACATTGGTCACTAAGTCAAAGTGTCATCTAACCTTGATAAGTAGATTATAGCAATCATTTTCAACATCAGGCACATTTGGCTGATGCAGCAAACGCTGAACTTCAAGTAGTATAGTTTTGATTGTAAAAGCACTGCACCACCCCTACGAAATATAATTTAAGCAATATAAGAAACCAGTTCAAATAAGTTCGACAAAAATTATAAGTAATAATTACATGAACAAAATAGGTCTATCTTACAGTCTCTTGATCAAGAATCCCGATGCAGAGTGCTCCCGAACGATGGACATTTGGGTGGAAGAACCCAATTGGAAAGGAGCATCTTGGAGGCACCAAGGGATAGTCCTCAGAGAAGGAGATTGTCAGGGGGTAGTAACCATCTTCCCATTCAGTCTGCAAAAGAAATTTATTAATAGGAGGATGATAGTTAAACTCATATTGTGCTTGTTCTTCATGACTTACCCCTTCTTTACCGGGGACGATGCACTGCCACTTCAATAAATCTCCCGATTCAGGCTTCGCAGAGAAACCCTACGCGGAGAAATTGAAAATACCAAAAACAAACAACACGGAAAAACAAACTACAGTTAAGTTCATCAGTCCATTACAGATACATATGTATATACAACCATGTGACCGGTGTGCCATATGTACATACATGGGGATATGTATATACAAGCTTGAGGATGTTCCTCCTAAATTTGAGAATGGGAAGCCGTTAATGACATCCGTACAACTTAGCAAATAACCCGTCGCGCTCAGAAGAATGCATGAGTGGTACATCACTGCCAGCACAAAATATGGTCTTCAGTGCGTCACATTTCGTATTCCAAAAGAAGCATTCTGGAGCACTGGAGTAGATAAACGAGTCATTTTATTTGAAGAGCTGCTTTCCCTTTTCCATCGGGGCATGCTCGAAATCAACCTGCTGCTCGTCTGGTGCTTGTAAGTGCTCTAATATTTTGTATTTGCTTTTCTTACTACACGCATACGCATTTCATGAGATTATAACAATTCTGGACTTCTTCAATAGGATGCAATACATGGATAATGAAAAGTTGGCGCACAAGACAGGTATCCTTGACCCTACTAGGATTGCAAAGTCGCTATTCGACGTCCAGGCAAATCGAGAATCAAGCCAGTACAAACACATGAAAAAAAAAGATTTTGAAAGAGCAATTGCAAAACTTAAGAAGGATAGAAAGGCAGAAGTTGCAGCTTACATAGGACATGCGATGTTTAACTTTGTCAGAGACGGCCAGGACCTCGTAAAGGCTCCGTACCACTTCGAGTAAGTTCGACACATGGCATTGAAATAGCAATTATTGGTAATTGTTAACACGTGTGTTTGTATGTTTGCAGTAATCACTACATAATGATCTTCATCAAGCCAACGCAGGGAATGGCAACAGTCTTGGACTCGGCCGATTACCCACCAGATCGTTACAAAGATTTCCTTTCCATTTTGAAAAAGTACGTTTATTCAATAATTTTAATTTACGCACATTTAGAATGTGTTGACAAGTTTTATATGACATTTCTTGTATTACAGCGCTTGGCGGTTTTACGCGGAACAGCTTGGCGGTCAGAGACCTCCTAATACGAATGCATTGGACATTAAAACGTATTATGCTTGTCCGAAGCAGCCTGCTGGGAGTGTCTTATGCGGGTATTATGTATGCGAGTGTCGACTGTTGGAGTCGGCAGATCCCCTAACACTATGAGAAGTGTTTGAAGGAGTTTGTGGTTCGGTCTGGGCGCGCGGAGATCTAAGAAAGTGAAATGCGATTTGGACACGAGTGACACGGTGGTTTACGTGGTTCGGGCCGCCTGAGCGTAATACCCTACTCCACGGGTGTGTGTTTGTTGTATTAACTTGTGAGCTTCAGAGTGTTCGAGAGTTCTCCCCCCCGTGTATCGTCGGTTTGTCCTTTTATAGCACAAGGACAAACCGTTACAAGTCAGCCTGGCCCGACATGTGGCCCTGGCGGTTACTAGTATTGATACGCGAGATTAATTGTTGCTAATAACCCTGTAACGGCTCCGACAGTGCCGTTACAGGTGTTAATATCATCCGATTAAGTGTCATTAATGTGGAATTAATGATAATTAATCGGGTCTTGAAGTCTGCAGCTGTCCTTTGGAGATCCGGAGCCGTTACAACGTCTCCCGGGGATTTGAAGCGGTTTAGCTCCGACGTATGGACACGTGGCAGCTCCGGAGCTTGCTTGGGAGAAGCGGGAAGCTCCGGGGTGACCTGGCACGTGTCATGTCCGGAGCTTCTCTCGGTCGGGGGCTACCTCCGGAGGTGCCGTTTCAGTACTTGGCCCGGAGCTTCACCCTTGCGGGTAATAGCTCTGGGCTGACAGTACACGTGGCAACCTAGAGGTTAACCATGTTGGAGAAGCGGGTCCGGTCACGTCTGGCGAGTGGGCCCCCAAGGGTCTTCAATTTGAGTTGATGTCCTTCCCTTGAGATCTTTGTAACCTCAGGGGGTGTATGGTTTTTAGGGTACCGACAGTGGCCCCCTGGACCTACCTCCGGGGAAGGCCAACGGGATGAAGTCGTTCCGTCGGAGGTGGGTCCATACTTGTGACTCTTGAACTGGGTCTTCAAGAGTCTTCGGAGGTGCCTTTGGCGGGGCTTTATGGTTGAGTCCCGACGCGTGGCGCACCTCAGGCGGCAGATAAGATCTTTGACGTGCGGATCTCTCGCAATTGAAGGTCGTCGGTTCCCGATACGAAAACCGTATCGGTTCCGCGCGCCTTGTCAGTCCGCCGCCTTTGGGTTTCCCGCCTCGTGATGACAACTGTTCGCCTGGGTAAGAGCCTCGACTTGATCGTCAGGGTGGTCCCGGGCCCTCTTGTCATCGGCTGGGTCGAATTCTTGAGTAGTATGCTTAACTCCCCTGCAGTTTCCATCCAAGCGTTGCGAGGGCTTACTTAAGAAGGAAAGCGCACCGTCGGGAGTTCTTTACGCTTTCCATCTGTTCTTGCGCTCAAACTCCCAACTCGTGCTTTGCTTTTCTTCTCTCGCCTAGCTGTGCTGCGATGGAGTTGGGTCTGCGTGAGAGTCGTTTGAAGACGGAGAGCGATCTGAAGAAGGTCCGGACCCTCATGGGGTGGTCGTCGGACTTCTTCAACCGTTCAATCCGCACCGGAGGAGAGCTTCCCTTTAAAAAGGAGCGCTCCGGCGAAATGGTATACTTTTCATCGTATGCCATGGTGGGGCTGATCCCACCATTTTCTTCCTTCTTTTTGATGCTGCTGGACTTCTACGGTCTACAGCTATACCACCTTGGCCCTCACTCCCTTCTCCTTGTGTCCATCTTTGTCCACTTCTGCGAGATGTGGGTGGGCATTCCTCCCTGCATCGAGCTCTTCCGCACTTTCTTCACCGTCCAAACCACCGGCCGAAGTGACGAGTACCTTGGCTTCTACTACTTTGTGAAGCGCAAGAAGTGCCCGTTCAAGTACCTCCGGTCGTTCCCTTCCGGGAAGTGGGATGACTGGAAGAAAGATTGGGTAGTTGTCCGGGTGGAGGAGCACGAGCGGTTGGAGCTGCCAGAAGGTCTGCCTGGCATTGACACGTCAGTGTGGAGCGAAGTTCCGGTGCTGGCGGCAGCCTTCGATCCCGTCCTATCAAGGATCCGCCAATGTGTGGAGGGAGGATTGACTCCCCAGGCGGTGTTCTGCAACTTCCTGTTCAACAGGTGGGCACCGCTGAAGAGGAGGGAGAAGCTCGCCTGGGCCCTCAACAGCGTGATGGACGAAGACCGGGTTGAAACCGGGTTGAAGTCCAGCATGGTGGGGAAGTCCTTGGAGTTTCACCTCAAGAAATTCCAGCACGGCATCGATGTAGACGGAGCGTACTTGACTCCGCCACCGGCTTTCCTCCCCCTGAACGAGGAAGTTGAGTTCTGCAGGGAGCTCCGGCGGAAGATGCCCGCGCTTGACGACCTTGGCGTCGTTGAGAGAAGATCGACCGCCTCGTTGGCGATCCCCGGGTTGTCGGAAGGCGGCTCCGCCCCTGTCTCTCAGCCAAGAGCTGAGGTCACCGGCAAGGGCAAGGAGCTGGCGGAGGAGCCAGAGAGCCGGAAGAGGAAGTTGCGTCATGCTGACGGGAGGTCCGTCGGGCTTGCTACTTCCCCGCCAGTTCCCCGTCCTCAGGAAGGAGGGTCCTCCGCTGCTGTAGCGTCTGTCCCCGTGGTGGGGTCTTTTCGGAGCGCTACTGTTCCGGCGGTGGGATCCTCCCGGAGTACGGCTGTCCCCGTGATGGGTCCCTCCGGAGGTGCCAGCTCCGGACAGGCAACTCCGATTCGAGAAGCGGTGAGGGCCTCCAGGTCTAGGAGTTCCTCCCGGTCAAGGAGAGCTCCGACCCGGGAAACGCCCGCGGCTACGGCAAGTCCTGGGAGTCCTCCCGGAGCTCCTACGCCGACCGTGGCCAGCCCGGAACGTCCGGGAAAGAGGTTTCGCGCAAGCTGGTGCGTGAACCTCCCAAGGTAATTTTTCTTGCTTACCTCAATTAACTTTTAATTATAGCATCTGTTTGCTCAATTTCTTCATTCTTCATCTGCAGCGTTCCCAAGAAGGGGAGTGAAGCTCCGCCCTCAGCCACAGTGTCTGAGGCTGCGAGGGCTTCTGCTCCAGCCCCGGTGCCGCCTCAGGCGGAGGCTGCGACAGCTCCGGCGCCGGCTGTCGTGGTCATGGACCTCGACTCATCTCCAGAAGTTCCCGTGGTAGCGCCGGACCACGGGATTGAAGATGCGCCAGCGGCACCCGCTCCGGAGGTTGAAGCTCCGGGCCCTGGTGCTGCAGAAGTAGATGCTCCGGCTGTCGAGCCGGAGGAAGTAGCGGTCCCGGCTTCAGAGCCGGAAAATGCTGGAGCTTCGGCGGTCGAGCCGGAGGCAGCTGAAGCCCCGGCGTGCGAGCCGGAAGTTGAAGTGGTTCCGGCAATTGAGCCGGTTACTTCTGAAGCTCCGGTCGCAAGGCCGGTAGTTATTGGAGCGCCGGCTGCAGAGCCGGTGGTGGTGGAGGCAGGGGAGCTTGAGCTCCCCTCAGAAGAAGCGTCCCGGCCGGAGCCATTGGAGGCGACGACGTCGATGGTACCCGTGGCGGAGCCAGAGTGCCTGAACGAAGTCGCCGGCCCCCAGCCTGAGGGGGCGAATGAAGATTTGGTGGCGGGACCTTCTTCAGTGGCGACTGAGGCCATCCCGGAGGAGGGCCCTAGTGCCTTGGAAGCTCGGGGTTCCGCTCTCGCAGAGTGGGACCCAATTTTTGTAAATGAAGACCCGCTGGAACCAGCGGAGGAGACCCCAGAAGGTCCGGAGCCCATCTCGCTGTCGATGTCCATCGACAACGCTTGCTCCAGTCTGCGCCAAGTCCAACTAGCCTTCTTCCACGACAGCAAGGTTCTTGAAGAGGAGCGCCAAACCCTTAGGAGGTGGCGTAATAGACTCCAATTCGAAACCAAGCTGGCGCAGTCGAGGATCGCTGCGGACAAGGAATGGATCAAGCGGGAGAAGGTCCGCTTGGAGCTCTGGGGTGAGATGCTGGACGAGAGGGAGAGCATGACTCACAACCTCGACGCCCAATCCCGGGAGTACCACGACCAAGCTAAAGCTGCCAATGATGCGGCCAACGCCCGGTACGATCAACTCGAAGCCATCAGTACCGCACTCATCAAGCGCCGAGAGGCGCTTGAGGGAAGGGAAAAGCGGCTCGAGGATGAGGAGCAAAAACTCCTGGAGCTACGGGATGACGTCTTGCGACGTGAAGAAGAGCTCGCCGAGAAGACAGCTCTGGCGGACAAGGGCCTCGAGGAGCGCGCTAAAAAATTGGAAGAGCGCTGCCTCGAAGAGGAGGAGAAGACCTGGGTGCGAGGGCAGGAACTCTACGAGTATGAGTGTGCCCTCATCGCCCGGGAGAAGAAAATAGAGGCTAGGGAGAAAGACCTGGTCGACCGCCGGAACAAGATCCACCTCCGGGAGGAGGAGCTCGGAAGACTCGAAAAGCGGGTTGCTGCGAAGATTCAGCAAAACGCCAAAGAAGTTGAGCGCCTCTCCCGCGAGAATTCGGAGCTGGCGGCGGCCCGGAGGTCCCTGGAAGAAATGAAGGGCCTGAGGAAGACGGACTCCCTGCAAATTTGGGAGTTCCTGAGCAAGGCCGACGACGCGCTAGCGCCGATGGGTTTCAGCCCCGTGCTTCCGGATGATCCGGAGCCGGAGCCGGACCTTGCGCTGCAAGCGTTGGGCGCTGCGGGCAGCAAGCTCTCCAAGGTGGGCGACGTCATCGCGGACCAGTTGGAGGTCGAGGGGCAATCCCTGGCTAGGAACGTCACAGAATATGTGTTGACGTGCTACACTAGCCGGAACCCTCAATTCCCTCTGGACCCGGTGCTTGAAGGCCCCGTTGAAGGAGAAGGCGAAGCTACTCGAGCCAGCGTGTCGGAGGTCGCCCAGAAGGTCGCTGAGTTCTTCCATAGGGTCTAGGACTATCTTTCTTAGCCTTTATCTGTATCTTCTCTTCTTCCTCAATTTTGTAATCCCTTGTCTCCAGATGTAATCTCCGGTCTTCTGATGAAATGAAATCCCCAATTTTTCGTGAATTTCATTTTTTTGTCTTCAACATCTTTGTCTTCACTTGGCCCCCTGGTAGATGTGCACAATTTGATTGTGGACATGTACCAAAAGGATGTTGATTTTTGTTGAAGACAGATTTGCTTCGAACTCGTATAGTTTAGGTCCGAAGTTTTCGATAGTGAAGGTCCCTTGAAGTCGTCGGAGCTTAGAAGCTCCGGCATTGCCCATTGTCGGAGCTTAGTAGCTCCGGCAATAGCCTCTACCAACACGTTGAGTGTCGATAGTTAATACTTCAAGGTGTCGGAGCTTAGTAGCTCCGGCAATGACCCTTGCCACGCCTGGCTTGCTGGCAACAGACTCTAGTGATAGAGTCTTCTCACCATCTTCAAGTTAACGCCGGTGGGAGTCGGAGCTTGGTTAACTCCAATTTTTCTCCATCAATGTTGGGTTTATTCTTCCTGCACACTTAGGCCAAGAAAAACAGTAAAATTCGTTCCTTATCTATAACTTCGTTGCGGCTTACGGTTCTCAAGAGAATTTCAAGTTGAACACGATTTTTAGTATGATTGGGTGAATTGTCTTTTCTTTTAGATCTAATTGTCCATGGACCCACCTTACTTTGGCCTGCCGGGGTGTAGGTAGAGTGGCGTACTTAGGGTGCTTGACCAGGCTAAGTCGATAGCGCACTCCGGCCCTAGAATGGCTTGGCGGCTTTCAGGCGAGTTGGCCACAGACGACATTTAAATCTAAAAAATCCGACAATTCAACTCAAATCGTACATAAATCGGTTAAACTAGAACTTCTTAAGAATTGCACGTTTCTGTTATAGACAAGAAAGAGAAAAATAAAAATGTCGAGCCTATGCAAAAATGAATGCACGTGGAGTCTATTTCACATGAAGATGTCTTTCATTATAGGTCCGGGGTACATGGGAAACGAGTACACTCTTAGGGTACGGAACCAGGCTAAGTGTGTTTGGTTTCTCGTTTAACCCAGGGTAATTAGCTACACTTCTAGTCCGGAGACTGTATCAAGTGTTGCATGAGCTTTTCAAACCTTTCGGGAAAGGTCCGGCTGCTCTCCCGGAGGAATTACCCGACTCTGTACAATGACTCTATAACATACACTTCAAGTTACTTAAGACTCACCTCCGTGGAATTAAGTGTAGAACTTACGGAGGTGCTCGATGTTCCAAGGATTTGGGAGAGGTGTCCCATCCTCGGTAGCCAAGCGAACGCTTCCGGGACGGGATACTTTGATCACTCGGAAGGGTCCTTCCCAGCCGGGGGAGAGTTTGTTTTGCCCTTCTCTGGATAGTATTCTCCGTAGCACCAGATCGCCTTCCTCGAGCTGTCGGTTATGTACATGCCGCTGATGATAGCGCCGTAGAGCTTGGCGGTATCGGGCATTCCGAACAGCTGCTTGGCACCTTCCCTCCTCGAGGAGGTCTAGGTCTTCACGCCGGAGCTGGTCCTGCGCGGCTTCGTCGAAGGTCCGGACTCGGAGGGAACCCAGGGTGATCTCCGGAGGAAGGATCGCTTCTGCTCCGTACACCAGGAAGAAGGGTGTTTCTCCGGTTGCCCGACTTGGAGAAGTCCTGTTAGCCCATAGAGTGGGCGGAAGCTCCTCGATCCAATTAGCTCCGTGCTTTTTCAAACGCTCATAAGTGCGCGTTTTTAGTCCTTTAAGGATTTCTGCGTTTGCTCTCTCGGCTTGCCCATTGCTGGCAGGATGAGCTACGGAGGCGTAGCAAACTTGTATGCCGAGGTCTTCGCAATATCCTTGAAATGAGGAGCTTGTGAACTGAGTCCCATTATCAGTGATGATCTTATTTGGGACTCCGAATCTGCTCACGATAGATTGTAGAAAATTGATTGCAGATTGTTTGTTGATCGTCACAACAGGAGTAGCTTCCGGCCACTTGGTGAACTTGTCGATGGCGACATACAGGAACTTGTAACCTCCGACGGCTCTTGGGAAGGGTCCCAAGATGTCCATCCCCCACACGGCGAAAGGCCACGTAGGAGGTATCATTTGTAAGGGCTGAGCAGGTGTATGAATTTGCTTTGCATGAAATTGGCATGCTTTGCATTTCTTCACTAGCTCAGTAGCATCCTGGAGCGCTGTTGGCCAGTAGAAGCCGTGCCGAAAGGCTTTTCCGACCAGCGTGCGGGAAGACGCGTGGTTCCCACACTCGCCTCCATGGATTTCTGCGAGGAGCTCGCAGCCTTCTTCCCTTGTGATGCACCGCATTAGGATGCCGTTGGCACCGCGCCGGTAGAGATCCCCTTCTACCAACGTGTATCTTTTAGCCAATCTGACTACCCGGTCAGCGGATACATCATCGTCAGGAAGGATGTTGTCTTTCAAGTAGTTCCGGATCTCCGAGATCCATGCATCGGAACTGACTTGAGCATTTGAGTCTTGCGTGCTGGGTTGCTCGGAGCTTCCGGCAGCACCTACGACCCTTGATGGCTGCCATGGTAACAGGGCCATCGGGACCGTCAGCTTCGGGATGCTGATCTCGCCCCCTTCGTTCAGCTCGGCAGGCTGAACTGTGGGTTTTGACATCCTCCGGACAAAGGTTCCGTCAGGAGCCGGAGCTCCGGTTGACGCCTTGGTCGAGAGTTCGTCAGCTTCAGCGTTGTGAGCACGCTGAACATGGTGAAGGTCTAGGACTTCGAAGTCCTTCTGAAGCCTCTGGACTTCAAGGAGATAAGCAGCCAGCTGGAGATTATTGCAGGAGCATTCACCCTTCACCTGTTTGATAACAAGTTGTGAATCTCCTTTGACCAGCAACTGCTTGACACCAAAGGATAGTGCCACCTTTAATCCATATATGAGTGCTTCGTACTCCGCCATGTTGTTGGTTGCCTTGAAATCAAGGTGCACCATGTATCTTACCTTCTCCCCGGTTGGTGTGAGGAGAAGGACTCCAGCTCCGGCTCCCTGCTTTTGCATGGAGCCGTCGAAGTAAAGGGTCCAGTGAGGCTTAGTGAAGGCCGGAACTTGTGGTTCCTTCTTCTGCTCGCTGGGGCCCCCAGAGTTTGATGGAGAGGGAGTCCATTCTGCCACGAAATCTGCCAACGCTTGACTCTTGATTGCTTGTCTTGGAATGAATTCGAGGTCGAATTCAGCCAGTTCCGCTGCCCACTTTGCAATATTCCCAGTTGAATTGGGATTATGCAGAATCGCTCGAAGTGGATATGAGGTTACCACCGAGACTTTGTGAGCTTGGAAATAATGTCGAAGCTTCCTTGAGGCAATAAGAACTGCGTAGAGCATCTTATGTACCTCTAGGTATCGAGTCTTGGCATCATGTAACACTTCACTGATGAAGTATACTGGGCGTTGAACGGTCCGGACCCTCCCGGAGGGGTCCGGAGCTTCCTCTCCATTGATCCGGACCCTGTCGGAGGGGTCCAAACTATATTCGAGGACCTCCGGGTTCTGGGTGGAGGAACCCGGAGCTTCTTCAGGAATGACCTGGATCCTATCGGAAGGATCTGGGTCCTCTGAAGTGACTTCTTGAGGATTCAAGTCTGGGAGCTGGGACCCAGACCTGCTTTCGGGAACCTCCGGATCCTCCCGAAAGGATCTGGATTCCTGAGTATTGGGCAGTTCCGGTCTCTCCGCAACCAGAACCATACTGACGACTTCGTCAGCTGCTGAAATATAAAGCAATAAAGGCTCACCAGGGTTCGGAGCTACCAAGACTGGTAGAGTGGTGAGGAACTGTTTCAGCTCCTGGAATGCCTTCTCTGCCTCTTCAGACCATTGGAATGGTCCGGACTTCCTCAGTAACTTGAAGAAGGGAAGTGCCCTTTCCGCCAGTCTTGAAATGAATCGACTGAGGGCTGCTAGACATCCAGTTAATTTTTGGACGTCTTTGATGCGGGTTGGTGGCCGCATGTCTTCGATGGCTTTTATCTTCGCCGGATTAGCCTCTATACCCCGGTGACTTACCAGGAAACCAAGAAGCTTTCCGGAACTAACCCCGAAGACGCACTTGTCTGGGTTTAGCTTCGTGCGGGTGGCCCGCAGCTTGTCGAAGACAGCCTGCAAGGTATCCAAGAGGGACTCCTTGTTTTTGACTTTGACCACAATGTCATCAACGTACACCTCCACTATGTCTCTGATGAGTTCTTCGAAAGTTTTGTACATTGCTCGTACAAAAGTTGAAGCTGCATTCTTGAGACCAAAAGGCATGGCTGTGTAACAATACAATCCATCCACTGTGATGAATGAAGTATGTTCTTCATCTTCCCTAGACATCCGGATTTGATGATATCCCGAATATGCGTCTAGAAAACACAGCAACTCACACCCAGAGGTGGAATCCACTATCTGGTCTATTCTAGGTAGTGGGAATGGATCTTTTGGACATGCCTTATTCAGTGTGGTGTAGTCGATGCACATCCGAAGTTTCCCGCCGGCCTTAGGCACAACGACTGGGTTTGCCAGCCATTTTGGATGGTAGACTTCTCGGATGAATCCGGCTTCGAGCAACTTCTTCACTTCTTGTCGGATGAAGTTCTGTCGCTCTACAGATTGCTTCCGAGGTTTCTGGTGTACAGGCCGAGCGTCGGGGTAAATCTTCAGATTGTGCTCAATCACTTCCCTGGGGATCCCAGGCATTTGTGACGGTTGCCAGGCAAACACGTCAACATTAGCCCGGAGGAAAGTGATGAGCGCGAGTTCCTATTTGTCGTTCAAGCCACCCGATATGCGGGTAGTTTGAGTGACATCGGAACCAATTTGGACGACTTTGACGGGAATGTCGGTGTCGCCGCTTGGCTGCACACGGGGTGCAGAGGTCGAGCCTCGTTGACGAATGCTCGGAGGTTGTGGAGCTTGCTTCTGTCTGGAATCCTCCTCTTGCGCTGTGGTGAGTGCATGGAGTTCTTCCAGAGCAGTTACTCCGGCAGTGCGATCTCCACGGATCCGGAGAACGCCTACTGGTGTCGGCATCTTCAACACCAGGTATCCATAATGAGCAGCTGCCATGAATTTGTACAAGGCAGGTCTACCCAAAATGGCGTTGAATGGTAAGTTGATCTGAGCGACGTCGAAGACCAACTTTTCGGTGCGATACTTCTCCCGGGTCCCGAAGGTAACAGGGAGAGTGATAGCTCCGAGTGGGGTTATGGCCCCCGGACCTACTCCGGAGAAAGGTCGAGAGGGCTGGAGGTCTGAAGGTCGAAGCTGAAGCTTAGTGAAAGCTTCGAAGCTGATGAGATTAAGCCCCGAACCTCCATCTACCAGGACATGATGGAGCTGGATGTTGTTGATGGTGGGGGATACCATCAAGGGCAGCTGGCCAGCTCCGACCATGCTTTGAGGACAATCCGAAGCATCGAAAGTGATGGGTGTGTCCATCCACTTTCGATGTGGCTCCGGTCTAGCTGTAGGAGCTACAGCAGCCATATCCCGTCGCATGGTCTTAATGACGCGACGAGAGGTGATGTCCCATGATCCACCAAAGATGGTGTTCATGGTTTTTCGACGTTCGTTGTCGGAGACGTCGGAATCATCGTCGACGGAGGTGTAGACGGCTTTCAAGACCTTTTTGGGGTCTTGAAACCCTAACTCCTCTTCAGCCGGAGCTTCATCGACCTTTTGTTTTCCCTCCCTCTGACGGAAGGGAGACCCTTCCCGGCGCTTGTGGTAGCGCTCGGCAAGGTTTTGGACCTCCCGGCAATCCTCCAGTCTGTGGCTGCCCGTTTTGTGAATGGGGCACCACATCTTGGATTTGCCACCGTCTTCGGAAGACGGTCGAGGTCGCTTCTCGGGGCGTGGCCCCCGGCCACCAGGAGTTGCAGTGGTTGCAACGTTGGATGTGCCGGCCGACGGCTTCTTCTTGCCGTTGGTCTTCTTTTTCTTCTTGCCACTCCCGGAGGTAGTGACTTCTTCTTTGGAGGATTTTTTATGATCCTCCAAGGCTGGTTTGGAGTGCATTTCACGGCCCTCCGCAGCTCTGGCACATTTGTCAGCCAGGCTGAAGAGCTCCGTGACACTGGTGATCTCTTTGATCGCCAGTTTCTCCAACATCTTCTTGTCTCGTACACCTTGTCTGAATGCTACAATGACAGAAGCGCTTGAGATAGAAGGGATTGTGTTACGTACCTGAGAGAATCTCTGGATGAATGACCGCAAAGATTCTCCTCCTTTTTGCACGACCGCAAAAAGGTCCAGTTCGGTGCCCGGACGGGTGTATGAACTCCCGAAATTGGCGGTG
Organism: Tuctoria greenei; assembly: GCA_036927565.1. Lineage (NCBI taxonomy): Eukaryota > Viridiplantae > Streptophyta > Magnoliopsida > Poales > Poaceae > Tuctoria > Tuctoria greenei. The sequence continues at coordinate 13,457,169 of JAYESD010000011.1, read as the reverse complement.
AACTGGCGGCATAGCTCCTCCCAACTGTCGATAGAGTTGGGCGGAAGGCTCATAAACCAGGACCTAGCGGTCCCAGTTAAGGCCACTGGAAAGTAATTGGCCATTACAGCCTCATTTCCTCCAGCTGCTAGGATCGCAGTGGAGTATATCTGTAGAAATTCTACGGGATTGACAGTCCCGTCGAATTTTTCCGGCAAGTGTGGCCGGAACTTCTGTGGCCATCTAACCATACGCAGGTGCATGGCTAGGGCGGAACAGCCTCCTCCTACTCCTTCCAGAGTAGAAAGATCTTGAGCATCTCGTCTTTCTCGAGCTCGCTCGATGTGGACACGGCCATCCTGTTGGCGGTATCGGCGATCAAGCTCCGCTCGGAGGTCGTGTGTCGAAAGCCGAGATGCAGTATGGGCACGTCGTGCCCCAGAGGGCAACGACGTCACTTGCTGTGACGCAGCTCTTCTTCGGTTGTTGGAGACATGTGGACCAAGTCTTCCAGACAACGTTCGTCGCTGCGACGGGGCCCGCCCTGAAGGAGGTGGACCCTGATTGTTGAGGCGTTCGGCCGCTGCTGCGACCAAATGCTCAATATCAGCTCTCCATTGCTCCATGGCACCTTGAGATGCATCCGGAGGTGGTGGTCGCTGAAGGAGAGCACGCGCTGCATGGAGCGCGTGTTCTGGGTTGTCACGGCTTGCCGGCGCAGAATGTGACGCCGGTGCACCATCATGTCTTTCGGCATGTCTTGCCGGAGAAGATGGTGGTGGTGGGAGTGTGACTCCCGCTGGAACTGAGGCTCCTGCCGGTGGTTGCATGTTGGAGGGATTGCCTCCGACAGTCTGAGCAGCAGGTTGCCCGTTGGATGATCCAGCTGCTGAATTCACCATTCTTGAAGATCTCAGGCGCCCCTACCTGGCGCGCCAACTGTCGACTGTTGGAGTCGGCAGATCCCCTAACACTATGAGAAGTGTTTGAAGGAGTTTGTGGTTCGGTCTGGGCGCGCGGAGATCTAAGAAAGTGAAATGCGATTTGGACACGAGTGACACGGTGGTTTACGTGGTTCGGGCCGCCTGAGCGTAATACCCTACTCCACGGGTGTGTGTTTGTTGTATTAACTTGTGAGCTTCAGAGTGTTCGAGAGTTCTCCCCCCCGTGTATCGTCGGTTTGTCCTTTTATAGCACAAGGACAAACCGTTACAAGTCAGCCTGGCCCGACATGTGGCCCTGGCGGTTACTAGTATTGATACGCGAGATTAATTGTTGCTAATAACCCTGTAACGGCTCCGACAGTGCCGTTACAGGTGTTAATATCATCCGATTAAGTGTCATTAATGTGGAATTAATGATAATTAATCGGGTCTTGAAGTCTGCAGCTGTCCTTTGGAGATCCGGAGCCGTTACAACGTCTCCCGGGGATTTGAAGCGGTTTAGCTCCGACGTATGGACACGTGGCAGCTCCGGAGCTTGCTTGGGAGAAGCGGGAAGCTCCGGGGTGACCTGGCACGTGTCATGTCCGGAGCTTCTCTCGGTCGGGGGCTACCTCCGGAGGTGCCGTTTCAGTACTTGGCCCGGAGCTTCACCCTTGCGGGTAATAGCTCTGGGCTGACAGTACACGTGGCAACCTAGAGGTTAACCATGTTGGAGAAGCGGGTCCGGTCACGTCTGGCGAGTGGGCCCCCAAGGGTCTTCAATTTGAGTTGATGTCCTTCCCTTGAGATCTTTGTAACCTCAGGGGGTGTATGGTTTTTAGGGTACCGACAGCGAGCATCTTCGGACCGCCGCCGTATATAGAGTCAATCGTGAGGATGTAAGTTATCCTTAATGTCGATACCTTATTTTCTTACTTTTGTGTTTCATTTTCATTGTAACTAGCATAGTTTAATGCTTATATTCTCTGCTGTTCAATATTACCAGAAACATTATTTTCATATTTTGATTCCAACTTCAAAATTCAATTGCTCATAGTACAACTGCTCCAAAAATACCTACTAAATTCTTGTATACTCTCACTTTGATCTATACTTTGAGATTGTTCAAACCAACACATTCTAAACCTTGTTATGTGTTATATTGCAGCACAAGAAGAATCTGAACGAAGAATGGCCGGTTTGTAGAAGTATTCCTGATGGAGGAGCCGACAGGATTGCTTCTGAACTCTGTCAGTTCATTCGTCGCGAAATTTTGCACAAAATGGGGAAGTTCTTTGATAAGAGAGGTTCAGCAGCTGATGTGCCAGAACTTTGCGACTATACCAATCTAAACAGTTTTTAGTGAAAACTTGTAAACTTTGAGATGAAATTGTATCTGTAACTTGTGTGTATGTATATTGTTTTAGTGAAATTGACTTCTGTGATGATAATATTGTTGTCTTTTGTTCTGTGATGATTGTTGTTTTTTGTTCTGTGATTATATTGAATTGACCTGGAAATTAGAAATAACAGCAGTAGTACTGCATGACTGTGAAAAACAATTATCATAGGCGGCTAGATACAAGTAAAGAAACATCTGTGATAACCTAATTTTCACAGGCGGTGTCTGTTATGGTAGAAACCGGCTGCGTTAAAGGGTCTTCACAGACGGCTGATATAGGTAAACTCCGTCTGTGATAACACCATTATCATAGACGGGTTAGTTATGCTTCAATAACCGTCTGTAAAGACACATTATCATTAACAGTTAGTTATGCTTCAAAACCCGCCTGTGAAGACATATTATCATAGGCGGTTAGTTATGCTTCAAAATCCGCCTGTGAATACAAATTATCATAGACGGTTAGTAATGCTTCAATACCCGTCTGTGAAGACTTCTTATCATAGACGGTTAGTTATTCTTCAATAACCGTCTGTGATAAGACGTTTATCACAGACGGTTATATATGCTGCACGACCCGTCTGTGATAAAGTATTTTCACAGACGGCTAGCCTAAGTAAAGAACCGCCTATGATAATCGGTCTTCACAGACGGCTATCCTTAGTGAAGAACCGCCTATGATAATTAGTCTTCACAGGCGGTTTCACTTCCCCGCCTGTGAAATTGCGGATTATCACAGACTCTTCGTTTCAGGCGGTTTTAAAAGCCGTCTGTGATAATAGGTTTGGAGCCGCCTGTGATGAGGCTTATTGTAGTAGTGATACATATGCATGCGTGTCAAAGTGTTGATTTGGTCATGTCATGTGGGGGTCACACAATAATCCTCGACTGGATTGTCCCTGGATTGGAGGGAATATCTTGGGGATTACATGCAAGGGGAACTATAAGATTTCAAGAAGGGCTTGGGTTCTGGATCCTGGGAAGTACCCTTTTATTCTAAGCGGCGTGGTCTGCTAATCTAATCAAATAGATAGGGGTCCACATGGAAGGGGCACATGACCATAAATGCTGGAGGCCTTTCAAATGCAACAACGTGGACTGATCAAAATCTGTTACATTGAGAAAAGGGGTCCAAGATCTGCACTTACCAATTAGGTCAATATAGGACTGGTATAAAAACCACAATCATGTACAAGTAATAAAAAGGACAATGCAAAATTAGGTATGGCAACAGGTCGAGTTCGGATCGGGTAGAGCAAATACCCGTCCGAAATGAAAACATGTGCAGGTAAATTTTCGTACCCGGATCCGTACCCGCGGGCAAAAAATGACACCCGAACCTGTACCCGACGGGTATCGGCTGGGTTTCGGGTACCCGCCCTCAACCAAAAAAAGTACTCGTACACGTTCATACAGTGAAGGCGTAATCATGTGGGAGACAGGGATAGGAGATAGCAGGTTGCAGTTGCAGCGAAGACGACAGTCCAGGACTGCTCCTTCCTGGTGCTCCTTATCTCTCGCTCCCGCTTACTTCTCTCCAAACTCCAAGACGGCTCCAAGGGCGGAAGGTGGCGCTGGGCTGGTTGCAGGCGGTGGCGAGGCCGGAAGACGGTGCGGGGGCAGAAGGCGGCGTTGGGGCCGGCTGCAGGCGGTGCGAGGTCAGAAGATGACGTCGGGGCCCGCTGTAGGCGGTGGTGGAAGTCTGAGCTGGGGCGGAAGGGGTGGTGGAAGGCTGCGTTGGGGCCCATTGTGGGCGGGGGCAGAAGACGGCGCCGGAGACGACAGACTCGACCACTTAAGCATCTGAAGGATTGGAGCCGTGAGACCGTGAGTCTGCGTTGGGAAAAAATATTAAGTGGCAGTGAGTACCTATTAGGGTTACATGTTTTTATATGACTGCGGTGCACATGCCTTGGGCTATTTAGGTCATGTGAGCTGAATATGTAGAATAAAATACATTTCGGGTACCCGTGGGTTACCCGCGGGTGGGCAAGAAAACCTGCACTCGTACCCGCAATATATCGGATCGGGTACTGTCGGAGTGTGATTCCGGCGATTCTCCCGGTACTACCGTTGGCAGCCCACGGAGTTCTTAGTTCGGTTGTGGGCGCGCGGAGATTCAGAAGAAGGTGGCGGTTTGACACAAGTATTTACGTGGTTCGGGCCGCCTGAGCGTAATACCCTACTTCACGGGTGTGTTGCTGTTGTATTGAGCGTCTGAGCGCTAGAGTGTCAGAGACTAGAGTGTCTTGAGAGCGTGTCTGCCCCCCTTTCCCATGTATCGCTCGGCCAATCCTTTTATATCACAAGTACTGACCGTTACACCATCAGCCTGGCCCGACATGTGGTCCTGGCGGTTACTGATGCTTAATACACAATTAATATACTTAATTACCCTTAACAGTGTGATAATGTGCCTTGATGGCGGCGTTACTGGTATTAAGGATCCTCCGACCGTGTGTCATTAAGATAGTATTAATGACACATAATCGGGTCTTGAAGCTTTAATTGTTCCTTGAAGGTCCGAGACGTTGGAGGTCCACCAATCTGCTTGTTGAGGTTGAAGGTCCGGCGGTTGGACGCGTGGCAGCTCCAGAGCTCACTGTCTTGGACGAGTAGGTCCGGTGCTGTTGTACACGTGTCAGTACTGGAGCTTCCCTCTGTTGGGGGTTAGGTCCGGGGGTGCTGCACAAATATCTAGTTCAGAGATTTCCCATGTATGGAATGTAGCTCCGGTTTTACGATACACGTGGCGGCACTGGGACTAACCATAGAAGGGAGGCAGGTCCGGTTTTGTATGACACGTGGGGCCTACGGAGGTCTTCAACTTAGATTGGTGGAGCTCCTTTGCACTCTTCACAGTTCCAAGGGGTATCCGGTACGCAGGGTACCGACAGGTACGGGTTAGGCCGCGGGTAAAATATTGTACTCGTACCCGCACCCACCGGGTACCATACCCTTCGGGTACCCGCACCCGCGGGTAGGATTGCCATCCCTATGCAAAATGATTAACAAAGAATTTGTTTTTCAAAGATTGGAAGGAGGAGCTCCCGTGTAATCTCATATACGAAAAAAAGTGACCCTGTTTATATATAAAACTGGACCCAAAAACGATACAACAGAGAGGATGATGAACCATACTCCATCCAATGACACAACCACCACTGACACTGTGGATAACTAAAGATGGACGACTCACAATACCTAAATGCTAGTTAGAGGAGACCAAAAAAACTTCATACAGAGTCCATCTTTCAAGAACTACGTCTCCAATGAGGGAAACAATGTAGAAACATTGTCGTCACTAACAAGGTTTTCAACAGAGAATCGGCGGATTAGGTACATCGATAACATCTCAATGGGACTTAAGACGCATGCACATTGCTATTGTCAGCTTCAGCGCCTCAATCAACTATTATACAAGAGTCTCTATCACCACCACAAACATCTAAAGTCAGCGACCGCCTGACTCACAACACCACTGAGCAGAGTGGTCTGCATCGCACTCACAACACCACGGCGCACCAACGCCATCGCGATCTGCGTCTACACCATGAAGCCACTGCAGCCACTACCACCACCACACCATCTCACAATCCACCCGCTTCAGCGTGCAATTGGATCGTTGTCAACCTACAACAAGCCAAAGCAAAGCACAAAAGCAGTGCACGTCAACTTTCAAGACCTTGCTACTTTGCTCGCCTTCTAGTCGCTGCACCACGAAGGTAGAGATTGACTCCCAACCTACCCAAGATCGCCACCATCATCTGACACCAGCACTCGTGAGGCGTGCTATCCGGATCAATGTTGCAGGCACCCCACATAACATGTGATCCAAATTCACCGTTGCAGGCACCCCACTGGTCTTGTCGCCTACATCCACTGTAGCGACTTCCTACGAGCTTCACTCGTCATTTCTTCAGGAGACCGTTCAGAGAGGGCAAGATCACGCCCATTGGTGAAAGTCGCCTAGAGGGGGGGGTGAATAGGCAATAATACCTGAAATCACTTAATCAAACGAGATTAAATTCTTGTGGCCGGACTAGTCTACACAGGGCCGGACTAGTCCGCTCAGCACGGGGTGGAAACCCTAAAACTTGACTTCTACAAGTTATTTGTGGAACTAAAGTTCACCAAAGATATGAGCAATGTGTAGTAAACTTGTGAAGCTCAAATTGTGAGGTTTAAACACTTAGATTGTATGTTTACAATAATGATCAAAGTGTAAGGCAATAAGAGCAAAGTGAACCCTAATAGCAATACTAATGATCACGAAAAGCGAAAGACAAGTGAAACGAGATTTATCCCGTGGTTCAGCTCCACAAAGAAGCCTACCTCCACGTTGAGAAGTCCACACAAGGACCGGGTCTCACTTGACCCCTCTCTCACCAAGCCACCACGATGGTCAGCTTGGTTTCCACTATATCAATGGGTAATCACCAAGTTTGATGGGGCTGCTCACAACTTGAGGCTCCCACAAATCAATACAATGAGGAGCACACGAATCTCAACTCACACAAGCCACACAACACAACACAATGTACAAGAGATCAAACCGAGATCCAAAGCGCGATGATCTTCCTTTACTCTCCTCCCCAAACCCTAATCTCTTCAAGATTTGCTCTTAGAGGGTTAGTAGGACGAGTAGAAGGCTTTGGAAGGCTCTATGATGCTTGTGGCTGCGCTAGGGTTCCAGACCTTTTCAAATGAGCCTGGGGGTCCCCTTTTTATAGAGGTCCCGAGCCCCTTTTGCTTACATCAGCAAAGGGGCAGACTAGTCCGGCCTCAGACCCCAGACTAGTCTGGCCCTATGGGACCACTAACCCCTGGTCAGTTCTCGACAACTGCCACACTGAGCAAGGATCGTCACGCTACCCGCCAAATTTCCAAATTCAAACGGTCACTAGGCAACGGACTAGTCCAGTCAACAACAGACTAGTCCGAAGTGGAACAAAACCACTTGGTCCGTTCCAAAACGGACTCTTCTGGGTTGGCCCGGACTAGTCCGTCCATAGGGGCGGACTAGTCTGGCCCCCTAGGGTTTCTTTCGTTTAATCTCACTAAGTCTTAAACGGGCAAGTCCGTACCCAAACGGAAAAGTCCGAACTACTCCAGAGAGCTTTGGTCCGTCCAAAAACGGATAAGTATGGACTTCTCAAACTTAGCTCCAAATTCACTCAGATTCACTCCAGAGATGTTTGGTCCGTCTCAAAATGGACTTGTCTGCCATGGTCAGACTAGTCTGGCCCTGAGTCCCGGACTTGTCCAGCCTCCTAGGGTTTTTCTCATTTTAGGCTTCTCACTTAGGTTTTTCTCTAAACCACCACTTTGAGCCCCTTGGTATGATCTCAATGCACACGATACAACCACCCTCTCACATGATACGACTCATATAAGCTCAATACCATAGAAACCCTAATTTCTACGCTTGAGTCTTTGATGCCCATTTTTTACTTTTCCTTGTTCAGGGTTTTCATCTCATTTCAATCCTTGTACATGTGCTTAAGATCAACTTAGCTCATTAGCCTCTTAATTGTCATCATCAATCATCCAAAACCCATGGGGATGCCTAGATGCAATTCAATCTCCCCCTTTTTGGTGAATTGATGACAACACATTAAGACTTCAACAACAAAGACAATAATTTGTTTTCACATGTATTTGTATGAGTGACTCCCCCTCAATGTATGCATCATGAGTAAGAGAGATTGAGAGAGTTCTCATACGTACACATGTTATGGTGGGGTGCCTAAGTGATGTGTTCATAAAGTGTGATAAGACGATGATTATGAAAAATAGACATTTAAATGAAGCAACACATCACAAATTTAGGCAAGATACATGAATACATAGATTAAGTCTTACAAAACAACTTGAAATGAGTTTTAAAACATAATAAATCCAACATATAATCAATACTCTCACACATCAATCTATCTTATCTCTCCCCCTTCATCTCACTCCCTCTATCTCTCCCCCTAAATCTAAGAGCCCATCCAAGCTATCTCCAAGCAATCTCTCCCCCTTTGGCATCAAAACACCAAAAAGGAAAAGAAGAGAGGAAAGGACCCTTAGGCCTATTCATCGTCGGAGTCGGAGTCGTCATTGCCGCTTTGGTGGTCGTTGTCGCTCTCCGTGGCCTCCGGGTCAAGATGTGCCTCATCATCATCAGTCGAGGTCGCGGTGGAAGTGCCAGCTTCTCCAAACTGAGAAAGCTCCTCGGCAGTGAACTCCGGAAAAGAAGTGAGCTCACCATCGTTTTCCTCAACGGGGGACATTGGAATGTCCATCTTGTCGCACATCGCTTTAAGATACTTCTCATTGCAATGCTCCATGCGACGTTGCCGAATTTCCGTATTCCGACAAGAGGAGAAGAGAGCCTTGAAGCATTTGAAGAAGCCACTCTCGCATTGAGTCGAAGGCGGAGGTGGAGGAGCAGATGGCACGAAGCGAGAGGAAGAAGCGGGAGGATCCGCATTCTTCCTCCTAGGAGCAGCCGGCTCCGGAGGAGGGAGTTGTGGTCGAAGCCTCAGGTGAATGATATCTTTCTTGAATGTGAGCCCGGAGATCTTCTCGACCATGTACATAATGTATGGAGCGTATCCACATGATCGGTTGGGGGTGTGAGAGATGGTGAAGATGTCATCAAAGATGTAGTCCACCACATTGAAGCGGACATCTCCATCGATTAGCACCATCAAGTGCCTCAAGTTGCCTTGTATTATCCCCGCGTCTCCATCCTTCGGGGCAATGGTCTTTCTGAGGACCCGGTTGAGCACACTATAGAATGGCTTGATGTTTCTACTGTGCCCAGCCTCATACTGTGCATGACTTGGATACATATACTCCAAGGTATCCCGATCAACTGGCTTCAGATTGGAAATGATGATCTCATTGTCTAGCTGGTCCTCCAAGTCAAGCAGCTGAGCAAACTCCCAATAGGTGGTGGAGTACTGCTCGCCATGGGTCATCCAGGTAATCCTCCTGTCCCCATTGGTGTGGAAGTATAGAGTGGAGTAGAGCTGAGTTATGACTTCCACATTCCAGTAATACTGGAAGGCCATAAACTTCTTCAGGCCATGCCTCTCGACTGCCTCAATCACAACATTGAAGGCTTGATGATCTTTCTGGGCCATGTAATCCCAGTCTATCCACTGAGCATCTGTGACAGAGGCCTGCTTGGTCATATAGATCGTCCTGTAGTAGTCACAGTGGAAGTCACACTAGAACCGGGGATCCACTGTGCTCCTGTCACGCTGATATACATTGATATTCCTCAGTTTGCGGGCCTTCTCAGCCCCCTTGCCCTTGAAGATGTTGGCGTCGAATGCAGCTGCACGGTTTGGGTTCCGTGCAGGAGAGGACATCCTCAAGGGGCCAATGGGTTGAGGGGCACCCTCCTTGACTTTGCTTGCAACCTTCTTGGCCACAATCACCCTCTTCTTGGGTGCAACATCAATAGGGGCTTTGCCTTTGTCTTTGGAGGTCCTCGCCCCCTAGGACTTGGCTTGCTCACCCAAGGTCACAAGCCACTTCCGTTTTGGGTCTGCCTCGGCGACCGCGGAGTTGTGCTCCTCACGCTGCGTCTTCTTTGCCCTCTAAGAGGCAAAGTACGTAGCTGCAATCTCTTGATATTCTCTTTGCTTCCGGTGAAAGAGAGCTTGCTTCTCCGCTTTGGTTTCGGAGTCGGAAGGAGGAACATATTCATTGTCCGACATGGTTGCTGATAAGAGAAGCAAAGGAATGTGTATGAGTCAAGGAAGTAAAGGTAAAATGGTAGAATTCACAAAATCAACCTAGGTTAGGGTTTTCACTGTGTAACCCGGACTTGTCCGCCCAGGGGCTGGACTACTCCGCACTAGGTCAGACTTGTCCGCCCTGTTGCCGGACTAGTCCAGTTCACACAGCAAGAACCCTAATCTAGAGAAATTTTACAAAAACTACGGATTCTACCACGAAAATTGAGGTACATGATCACATTGATGTGTACAACAACATTTGTGAAGAAGTTTTGATCAATGGACCATAAAGAATTGAATTTCAAGGATTTTGGAGTTAAGTCAAGAATACCTCTTCAAGTCTTCAGTTTGATGAAATGTAGAAAAGGAATCGACCTCCGATGTTTGGGGAAAGGTTCCTAAGAACCTTAGGGCTTCAATCCACTAATTGGAATCAAGATTTTGTGGAGGGAGTCGAAAATCGCCTTTTGGGAGACGGTTTTCGAGCATTTTTGGAGAGAGAGTGTTTGAATGGAAGTGAAGAGGTCGAGGGCTCACTGGGGAGGTTAAGTCCTCAAGGGCCGGACTAGTCCGATCAGAGACCCGGACTTGGCCGGCCTCCGGACTGGGTACGGACAACCTAAGCTGCCGGACTAGTCCGATCCTATGACCTAAAACTCCTATATATTGAGTTTTAAGTGGAGATTTGATCCTTTTGGACTACATTTCACAAAATATATTTGTAAATATGGTCAGCAAGCAATCAACAATCAAACTATGACCATGATTGTGACACCCAGTTCCGAAAATGAACCAAGTGCAGGATATGTGCGCCCAGGATGTTTAACACACATATACAAGTGCATTCACAAAAGGATATACAAAAAATTACCACAGAACAAGATTAATTAACCAAATTCTATTACACAATTCATATTATTCTCGAATATAAGCTCTAATGAATATTAATGACAAGTTTGAACTAATGCAGCAGAAATAAACTAATTAAGCAACTAAGCAAACTAAGCATAAGGGATAGCGCAGCTCCAATAACACCACAGGCAAGTCGATGGCAGCACACAGCCTAGAACTCCGCATTATCGTCATAACACTCCCAACCGTCACCTGAAACTGTTGGCGGGGGGAGGGGGTGATTGCAAGAGTGTGTACATGTCGTACTCAGCAAGTGTGGAAAATATGACATATGGTTGATATAAATGACGAATGTAATAAAGGCTAAGTGCTGAAAAGTACATTAAAACATTTGAAAAGCAATATATTATATGTAAGTGAAATAAACCTAACATAAACCATGTAACCATCATAATACCAGTCCATAATTCACCATTGCCAATAACCATATTTATCACCATGAACCTTAACCATAACCATAATATCAACCATAACCATTACCAAACCATAACCATCCCAAATCTCAAGTTCCCTCTAATCATGTAGGTCATCCAGGTGCTCTTAACTGGGAGCACGACTATCATGAGAGTTTTAATACCCTGCAGAGTTTGTACCACTTTACCCACGTGTTTGTGATTTCATCACCTATCGGTGACTAAAGAACCTCCCTTATGCCAATTACACTTCCTTTGGTGTATGGCCAAGAGATCACAGAATAGCCTTTACAAAGGGACTACTAGCATGTACGGACCCACTGAGGTTTCACCGGTGGCGACGTCTCCTACAGAGCACGTCTTCAACCAAGGGCCCCCTCTTGTGCCATTCGGATCTCAGAGAGTCCCTGCCAAAAATCCAAACCCAATCCGACTCCTCTCTCCCCGGTGCGCCAAATGATCCGCGCAATACCAGCAATACCCTAATTATTCAGCTACACCGCACCCATACTTGGCCTCGTGATGGCACTGTAGTCCTGGCCTATTCTCGCATGAACTGGTCCTTAGATCTAAAGCAAGCAAACCACTATAACATCCAACCCATCCACATACCAGGCTTGCTTAGATCACCCACTACCATACCGCATTGACCAGTTCACTTTAACCAGAATATCATTAATGCATAATTAAATGTGTAGTGTTGTTTTCCCATCCCAATTAATTAAGCGAAGCAAAAAGGTAAAAATCCCATCCCGACTCTCTACCATAATTCCAGGTGACAAGGGTGGTTAAACAAATCTAGTAAACTTCCTACCATAGGATTCCCATCAAATTGACACAAGCATGCAGTTTGCAAACAAGACATTTATTTTAAAACAGGATCAATATGCTTCAAGGACACTTGCCTTGCTCTGACGGATAGGGTTGCTCAAGCGCTTCGAAGTCTTGGTTCTGGAAATCCTCGTACACGATCTCTTGAGCCCTTCCCTTTACTCGTGATCACACATACAAGAAAATACATACAAATCAACACGACGTGCACATATTAACCAACATGCGATGACATACATGCATGCAAAGTTCAATAATTAATTAACTACAATTGTTTATTAATTAGATGCAACTAGTTCATACGTGTTCATACGAGTTTACAGGGGTTTTAGTGAGAATTAATACTGCTGAAAACAAATTTATGGTGCAACTACGACTAAATTACGTCTACTAGATCCAATACATCGCTAAAATTTGCACCGGAAAATGAACCCTACCGTAGATGTGATGGCTTCAAAGATCGCGGGATGGGGACGTAGCGTAGACGAAGTAGATGGCGCAGCGGTCCTTCGGTGGCACGACGACGATGACGATCTCCGACGGACGACGGCGCCCTCCTCTTTTTCTTCCTCTTCCTCCTTTTTTTCCCTCACTTTTTCTTCCTGGCGGCACCTCTGTTCTTCTCCCTTTTTTCTCTAGGGCGGCTAGGGTTCCTGCTGGCCTTCTGGTGTCGGGAAAATACGAGTCTCGGTCCCTTTTTATAGGTAGCGGGGCACGGCACTAGGGACGGCGCGCTAGGACGCGGGCGGGCAGGCGGGGCGCGCTGCAGCGTGGGGCCGGGCGGGGTTGCGCGGCGCGTGGGAGGCGCGGCTGCTGGGTCAACGCGGGCGGCGTGGACCGGGCGGCGCGCTGGAGCGCTGGCGCGTGGCGCGCGCTGGGAGCGGGGCGCGGGAGCGGGCGCCCTGGCTGGGCCAGCTCGGCCTGGCTGGCGGTTGCCCCTTTTCTTTTTTTCTTTTTTTATTTATTTATTTATTTATTCTTTATGTTATTATTTTTTATATTTATATTTTATTATTATTATTATATAGGTTGATAGGTTGCTCAATATAGGACAAATCCTCCTGAAGTTCCAACTCGTACATCGGCACCTGTTCTTCCGGCACCCTGAGACACTTCTTGAGTTGAGATACGTGAAACACGTCGTGTATATTGGAGAGATACGCCAGTACCTCAAGTCGATAAGCTACCTCTCCTCGCTTGTCCAAAATCTTGAATGGTCCGATGTAGCGAGGTGCCAGTTTTCCTCTGACGTTAAACCGGCATTGCCCTCGGATAGGCGACACTTTGAGGTATACAAAATCTCCTATTTCAAATGCCAGATTCCTTCGCCGATTATCCGCATAACCTTTTGTCGCGACTGAGCAGCCCTTAGGTTTTCACAAATTATTTTAACTTGTCTTTCAGCATCTTGTAACACATCAGGACCAAATACTTGGTTCTCTCCTGTTTCATTCCAAAACAAAGGTGTCCTACACTTCCTTTCGTATAGTGCTTCATAGGGTGACATTTTCAAACTTGCTTGGTAACTATTGTTGTATGAAAATTCTGCATATGGCAAGCTCTTGTCCCAACTTTTCTCATGCTTCAAAGCACAAGCTCTTAACATGTCTTCCAAAATTTGATTGGTCCTCTCGGTTTGTCCATCCGTTTGAGGGTGATATGCTGAGCTGAAATTTAACCTTGTACCCATAGCTTCATGCAGTTTCTACCAAAACCTAGAGGTGAACTGAGAACCTCGGTCCGAGACTATTTTCTTTGGAACTCCATGTCGGCACACAATATGCTCCATATACAGCTCTGCTAGCTTCGTTGTGGTATATGTGGCCTTGATAGGAATGAAGTGAGCTGATTTTGTCAACCGATCTACAATAACCCATATTGAATCATAGCCGGACTGGGTACGTGGTAAGCCAACTATAAAGTCCATACCAATCTCTTCCCACTTCCACTCCAAAATCTTTAATGGTTGCAATAATCTCGCTGACCTTTGGTGTTCTGCTTTAACTCGTTGGCACACATCACACAATGCAACATATTCGGCTATGTCTTTTTTCATGCTGGCCCACCAATAGCATGTCTTCAAGTCCTTGTACATCTTTGTACAATCGGGATGAATTGAGTATGGCAAGTCATGTGCCTCCTTTAATATTGTCTCCTGAATATGCTTTACATTAGGCACAACGATTCTATTTCCAAGCCATAAGGTACCATGTTCATCCTCATCAAATCTGAATTCTCTCCCTTCTTTGGTCCTTTCCTTGATTTCCTTGATCTCCTCATTTGTGGTTTGTGCTTCTCGAATTTCTTGCTCCAAGGTCGGATTTAAATCCATTATTCTCATCTCATTCACAAATCCAAGATTCAACCGTTCGAACTCCTTACATAACTCGTATGGCAGCTCCCAAACCGTGAGTTGGTGGCTTACTCCTATCCGACTTAAAGCATCAGCCACTACGTTCGCCTTCCCTGGATGATAGTTGATCCCCACATCATAATCCTTGATGAGTTCCAACCATCTTCGTTGCCTCAAATTCAGATCTGTTTGCGTGAATATGTACTTGAGACTCTTATGATCCGTATAAATTTCACACCTATGTCCAAGGATGTAGTGTCTCCAAGTCTTCAATGCGTGTACCACGGCTACAAGTTCCAAATCATGTGTCGGGTAATTCTGCTCATGTTTCTTCAATTGTCTCGATGCATATGCAACCACTTGACCTTCTTCCATAAGAACGCATCCGAGTCCCTGTCTCGATGCATCATAATAAATATCAAAACTGGGGCTGTTGTTAACCTTTTCTTCAACTCCTGAAAACTCTCTTGACAGGCTTGAGTTCATTGGAAAGGCTTCCCCTTAATTAGCAATTCTGTCATTGGCTAGGCTATCTTGGAAAAGTCTTTGATGAATCGACGGTAATATCCAGCCATTCCAAGAAAACTCCTTATTTCCTTTACGTTTTTTGGTGGCTCCCACTTCAACACGTCCCTCACTTTTTCGGGGTCGACCAATACTCCTACTCCTGAGATGATATGACCCAAAAATGGCACCTCTTTCAACCAAAACTTACACTTGTTGAACTTGGCATACAATTGATGCTCCCTCAATTTCTGCAACGTGAGCCTCAAGTGTTCCTCATGTTTTTTCTCATCCTTCGAGTAGATCATAATATCATCAATAAACACCACGACGAACTTGTCCAAGTACTCCATGAAGACTTCATTCATGAGGTACATAAAGTAGGCAGGCGCATTTGTCAATCCAAAAGACATCACAGTGTACTAATAAGATTCATACCGTGTCCTAAAAGCTGTCTTGGGTATGTCCGACAGTCTAATCTTCATTTGAAAGTAACCTGACCTCAAATCAATCTTGGAAAACACACAGGCACCTTTCATCTGATCAAACAAATCCTCTATGCGGGGCAAGGTGTACTTATTCTTGATGGTTACCTCGTTGAGACCTCGGTAATCCACGCACATCCTTTGCGTTCCATCCTTCTTGTCCACAAATAGAACGGGCGCTCCCCAAGGTAAAGAGCTTGGGCGAATAAAACCCTTCTCTAATTGCTCTTGAATCTGCTTCTTGAGCTCCACAAATTCCACAGGAGGCATCTTATATGGCCTCTTAGCTATAGGTGCAGTTCCAGGTATTACATCAATAACAAACTCAATGTCTTGATCGGGTGGCATACCTGGCAAGTCGTCTGGATAAACATCCAAAAATTCACTCACCACCAGAATCTCCTCAATTGCAGCACCGTCTATATGATTCAACTCCAATTGCTTCAATGCGGTTTGAGATGCTTCAAATTCTACGGTGATCCCTTCTTCATTGATCAACTTCACCGTCTTCGTGGCACACTCGATAACTCCATTGTGCTTTCTCAACCAGTCCATACCAAGTATAATGTCCAATCCTTGGGAATCCAAGACTGTAAGGTTGACAGAGAAGTCTACCCCCCTTATTCTAAGGCTTACTTTTGGACATACTATATTTGTCCTCCTCTCCTCCAGGAGACTTAACCAATAGAGTAAACTTCTTATGAGAGATAGGCAAACTATACTTGGCAACATACTTCGATGCAATGAATGAATGGGATGCTCCAGAATCAAATATCATAGTCGCGGGGTTGGAGTTTGTGAGGAACATACCAATGACCACGTCATCCGCTTGTTGATCAACCTTCATAGAGACATGGTTGACGTTGCCACGAGCAAAATTCTGCTGTCCATGATTCCCTTGCGGTTGTCCTCCATTAGATCTTGGGTTCGGTCTTGGCGCATTGGTTCCTTGTCCGAGGCCTGACTTAGGGCATTGATGTGCAAAGTGTCCAGCTTCTCCACAAGTATAGCACTTCCTAGCTCCACTAGAATTTGGACAAACTTGATTCTGAACGTTTGCACCAGAAAAGTTAGCACGAGGTGCGTAAGGCATTGGAGGCCTAGGTGCTTGCATGACAGGGCGCTGCTACACAAACTTAGTTGAGCGCGGTGCAAATCCAGGGCGTTGTACAGGAACAAAAGAGCTGAAATAAGGCGCATTGGGTGGTGCAAGGCGAGGGCGCACATTACTTCCTTGTTGTTGTCCTTGGTATGGCGCCTTCCTCTTGTTGTCTTGCTCCATCTCACGGACCTTGTTCTCAACCACAATTGCTTTGTCCACAAGCTTCTGAAAATTGGCATAATCACAGTTGAGCAGTTGCACTTGGATCTCATTATTCAAGCCCCTCATGAATAAGTATTGTTTCTGGCTGTCCCGGCTCACATTCTCAGGTGCATACCTTGAAAGTTGAGTGAATGTATTGAGGTATTCACCCACACTCGGTCTTCCTTGCCTCAAGTTCTCAAATTCTTGCCGCTTCAAGATCATAACTCCCTCGGGCACATAGTGAGAACAGAAGTTCTCCTTGAATTCGGCCCAAGTAATTCTATCTTGGTTCTCATGAGCATTGCATAAGGAATCCCACCAATCCGCAGCTGCTCCAACTAGTTGATGAGAAGCAAATAGCACATTCTCCCGGTCACTGCATTGGACAATAGCAAGTTTCTTCTCCACGGACTTGAGCCAATCATCGGCATCCATAGAGTCAGCAGCTTGAGCAAAGGTTGGCGGCCTAGTCCTCATAAACTCTCCCAATCGGTTATGAGGAGGCGAGGGTGGCGGTTGAGGCATGTGGGGCTGATTGTTGATATTACCAGCCTGTAGTTGTCCCATAGTTTTTATCATGGTCTACATGAGCTGGTTCTGCATAGCGAGTAGCAGCTCAATATTGATAGCTTCATGAGCAGGTCCTTGTCCATTGTTGTTCTGAGGTACTCCATGGTTCTCCTCCTCATCATTTACATCCCTCTGGTTGCGAGTCCTCACCATCTGAACAAAAGCAATAGGTTAGAATTTAGGAACATACCCAACTAAATGCATCAAGGGATATGAAACTAACCAACTAGCTACACTATCCTAGGTGGACATGGCAATGCTAAAGCATCCCAAAATCCTCTATTAAGCACACAAGCAACCAATATATATATATATATATATATATATATATATATATATATATATATATATATATATATATATATATATATATATATATATATATATAGCAAACAGCAAGCCAACAAAATCAAATTGATTCCTGAGTGCTCCTATGTGCTCTAAAGTGTACATTCTATCTAGGCTGCGTCCTACGGTCAACCTGTGGCTCTAATACCATATGTGTGACACTCGGTTCCGAAAAAGAACCAAGTGCAGTATATGTGTAACACCCTGATTTTCGAGTTTTGACAAATTAAAAATTTAAATGGGAATTTAGAGTTAATATTAGGAAGAAATTATTTTTATAAAGAAAATTATAAAATATATGCATCCCATATTGCATTTCGCATTCATCCTCAAGCATTGAAAAATTGTTACAAAAATAAATTTGCCAAAAGTAATCTATTTTCCATAATAAATATATATAATAAATGTATAAAATATATAAATAAATAATATATATATAATAAGAAATATATATAAAAAGTAAATGAATAAAATAAATAATATAAATAAAAATAATAAAACATAAATAATAATATAATAATAATAATATATAAAAATATATATAATAAAAGAAAAAGAAAAAAAAAAGAGAAAATCTATCCGCCGGCCAGGCCGTACCGGCCCAGCTGGCCACGCACGCCGCATGGCCCCGCACGCGCGCCGACCAGCGTGCCGTCCGCCTCCCTCGCACCACCTGGGCCCCGCTCCCGCGGAATCCCGCGCCCCGACGCGTCCCGCCCTCCCGCGCTACCCCCGCCGGGCCCCATCCGACCCCGCCCGCCGTAACGGCCCGCCAAAACTCCCGATCGCTCCCGCTGCCGCCGCGCCTATAAAAAAAGCCCCGTAGGCCTCTTGATCCCGACGCCAGAGCCCCCCAGAGAAAAACCTAGCTGCCGGGAAAAAGCACCAGGGACCAGAGGGCTGCTACCAGGGAAGAAAAAGGAGAAAAAGAAGGGAAAGAAGAGGAAGAAAAAGAGGAGGGCGCCACTGTTCACCGGAGATCGTCGTCGACATCGCGCCGCCGTCGTCGTGCCGCCGGAGAATGCATCTACTTCGTCTACGCATTGTCCCCATCCCGCGATCATCGAAGCCATCACATCTACGGTAGGCCATGTTCCCGATGCGAATTTTAGCGATCATATTGAATCTAATAGGCGTAAATTGATTTTAGTTGCACCATAATTTTATTTTCAGCAGCATTAATCCACCCTAAAACCCCCGTAAACTCATATGAACACGTATGAACTACTCGTATCTAATTAATAAACAACCGTAGTTAATTAATTATTTGATCTTTGCATGCATGCATATCATCGCATGTTGATTAATGTGTGTGCATCATGTTGATTTGTATGTGTGATCACGAGTAGAGGGAAGTGCTCAAGAGATCATGTACGAGGATTTCCAGAATCAAGACTTCGAAGCGCTTGAGCAACCCTATCCGCCGGAGCAAGGCAAGTGTCCTTGAAGCATATTGATCCTGTTTCAAAATAAATGTTTTGTTTGCAAAATTGCATGCTTGTGTCAAATTGATGGGAATCCTATGGTAGGAAGTTTACTAGACTTGCTAAACCACCCTTGTCGCCTGGAATATATGGTAGAGAGTCAGGAAGGGTTTTTACCTTTTTGCTTCGCTTAATTAATTGGGATGGAAAACAACACTACACATTTAATTATGCATCAATCATATTCTGGATAACGTGAACTGGTCAATATGGTATGGTAATGGGTGATCTAAGCAAGCCTGGTATGTGGATGGGTTGGATGTCATGGTGGTTTTGCTTGCTTTAGATCTAAGGACCGGTTCATGCGAGAATAAGCCAGGACTACAGTGCCACCACGAGGCCAAGTATGGGTGCAGCGTAGCTGATTAATTAGGGTTCTGCTAGTGCTGTTTGGACCATTGTGGATGCTTGGGGAAGGGGTAGTCGGATAGGGTTTGTTGATGATTGGTGGGACTACCCTGGGATCCGAATGGCTCAAGAGGGGGCCCTTGGTTGAAGATGTGCTCAGTTGGAGGCATCGCCACCAGTGAAACCTCAGTGGGGTCTAAATAGGCTAGTAATCCCTTTGTAAAGGCTATTTTGTGATCTCTTGGCCATACACCAAAGGAAGTGTAATTGGCATAAGGGAGGTTCTTTAGTCGCCGACGGGTGATGAAATCACAAACACGTGGGTAAAGAGGTACAAACTCTGCAGAGTTAATTAAAACTATCATGATAGCCGTGCTCCCAGTTATGAGCACCTGGACAACTTCCATGATTAGAGGGAATTTGGGATTTGGGATGGTTATGGTTTGATAATGGTTTTGGTCTGGTAATGGATATGGTTGATATTATGATTATGGTTATGGTTATGGTTTATGACATTGATTATGGTTATTGGTAATGGTGAAGTATGGACTGGTATTATTATGGTACATGGTTTATGATGGGTTTACATACACACAATATATATATATATATTGCTTTTTCAAATGTTTTACTGTACTTTTCAGCACTTAGCCATTATTATTGTCGTCATTTGAATCAGCCACATGTCATACTTTCCACACTTGCTGAGTACGACATGTACTCACTCTTGCAATCCCCCCCCAACAGTTGCAGGTCAGAATTATGAGTTTAATGGCGATAATGCGGAGTTCTAGGCCGTGTCTACCGTCAGCTTTGCCTGTGGTGTTGCATGGAGCTGTGCTATCCCTTTTGCTTAGTTTGCTTAGTTGCTTAATTAGTTTATTTCCGCTGTATTAGTTGAACTTGTCATTAATATTCATTAGAGCTTGTATTCGAGGATAATCTGGTTTGTGTAATAAAATTTGGTTAATTAATCTTGTTCTGTGGTAATTTTCTGTATACTCTTTTGTGATTGCACTCGTGTATGTGTGTTGAACATCCTGGGCACACATATGCGTTAGCTTGGTTCATTTTCGGAACCGGGCGTCACAATTTGTGTGCCCAGGATGTTTAGCACACATATACAAGTGCATTCACAAAAGGATATACAGAAAATTACCACAGAACAAGATTAATTAACCAAATTCTATTACACAATTCATATTATTCTCGAATACAAGCTCTAATGAATGTTAATGACAAGTTTGAACTAATGCAGCGGAAATAAACTAATTAAGCAACTAAGCATAAGGGATAGTGCAGCTCCAATAACAACACAGGCAAGTCGACTACAACACACAACCTAGAACTCCGCATTATCGTCATGACACTCCCAACCATCACCTGAAACTGTTGGTGGGGGGAGGGGGGGATTGCAAGAGTGGGTACATGTCGTACTCAGCAAGTGTGGAAAATATGACATGTGGTTGATACAAATGACGAATGTAATAAAGGCTAAGTGCTGAAAAGTACATTAAAACATTTGAAAAGCAATATATTATATGTAAGTGAAATAAACCCATCATAAACCATGTAACCATCATAATACCAGTCCATAATTCACCATTGCCAATAACCATATTTATCACCATGAACCATAACCATAACCATAATATAAACCACAACCATTATCAAACCATAACCATCCCAAATCTCAAGTTCCCTCTAATCATGTAGGTCATCCAGGTGCTCTTAACCGGGAGCACGGCTATCATGAGAGTTTTAATACTCTACAGAGTTTGTACCACTTTACCCACGTGTTTGTGATTTCATCACCCGTCGGCGACTAAAGAACCTCCCTTATGCCAATTACACTTCCTTTGGTGTATGGCCAAGAGATCACAAAATAGCCTTTACAAAGGGACTACTAGCATGTACGGACCCACTGAGGTTTCACCGGTGGCGACGTCTCCTACAGAGCACGTCTTCAACCAAGGGCCCCCTCTTGTGCCATTCGGATCTCAGGGAGTACCTGCCAAAAATCCAAACCCAATCCGACTCCCCTTCCCCAGTGCGCCAAATGATCCGCGCAATACCAGCAATACCCTAATTAATCAGCTACGCCGCACCCATACTTGGCCTCGTAGTGGCACTGTAGTCCTGGCCTATTCTCGCATGAACTGGTCCTTAGATCTACAGCAAGCAAACTGCCATAACATCCAACCCATTCACATACCAGGCTTGCTTAGATCACCCATTACCATACCGTATTGACCAGTTCACTTTAACCAGAATATCATTAATACATAATTAAATGTGTGGTGTTGTTTTCCCATCCCAATTAATTAAGCAAAGCAAAAAGGTAAAAAGCCTATCTCGACTCTCTACCATAATTCCAGGTGACAAGGGTGGTTAAACAAATCTAGTAAACTTCCTACCATAGGATTCCCATCAAATTGACACAAGCATGCAGTTTGCAAACAAAACATTTATTTTAAAACAGGATCAATATGCTTCAAGGACACTTGCCTTGCTCCGACGGATAGGGTTGCTCAAGCGCTTCGAAGTCCTGGTTCTGGAAATCCTCGTACACGACCTCTTGAGCCCTTCCCTCTACTCGTGATCACACATACAAGAAAATACATACAAATCAACACGACGCGCACATATTAACCAACATGCGATGACATGCATGCATGCAAAGTTCAATAATTAATTAACAACAGTTCTTTATTAATTAGATACAACTAGTTCATACGTGTTCATTCGAGTTTACGGAGGTTTTAGCGAGAATTAATGCTGCTGAAAACAAATTTATGGTGCAACTACGACTAAATTACGTCTACTAGATCCAATACGTCACTAAAATTTGCACCGGAAAACGAACCCTACCGTAGATGTGATGGCTTCGAAGATCGCGGGATGGGGACGACTCGTAGACGAAGTAGATGGCGCAGCGGTCCTCCGGCGGCACGACGACGACGACGACGACGGTCTCCGATGGACGACAGCGCCCTCCTCTTTTTCTTCCTCTTCCTCCCTTTTTTCCCTCTCTTTTTCTTCCTGGCGGCACCTCTATTCTTCTCCCTTCTTTTTCTCAAGGGCGGCTAGGGTTCCTGCTGGCCTTCTGGTGTCGGGAAAATACGAGTCTCGATCCCTTTTTATAGGTAGCGGGGCACGGTGCTAGGGCCGGCGCGCTAGGACGCGGGCAGGCAGGCGGGGCGCGCTGCAGCGTGGGGCTGGGCGGGGTCACGCGGGGCGTGGGAGGTGCGGCTGCTGGGTCAACACGGACGACATGGGATCGGGCGGCACGCTGGCGCGTGGCGCGCGCTGGGAGCGGGGCGTGGGAGCGGGCGACCTGGCTGGGCCGGCTTGGCCTGGCCGGCGGTTGCCCCTTTTGTTTTTTTCTTTTATTATTTATTTATTTATTTATTTATTTATTTATTATGTTCTTATTTTTTATATTTATATTTTATTATTTCTATATAATTTATTATTTATATTTATTTTTCTTTATTATTTTTATACTTATTCCCTATTACATGTTTTATGCAATTATTTCCTTTTTCTTCTTTTTCTACACATATTTGTATATGTATATTTTATGTTTTATTGTTTTTCTTTTATTCTACTAATGTTTAATGCATGAACATGTATGCAATGCATGATGCAAAAATTTAGGGTGTTACAAAGATTCACAAGAATTCAATAATTTTAAAATAATTTGTGGAAAATTTGAGGAGGATGAGTTTTTCGTAAGCTTGTGTGAATTTTGAATATAACAATCAAATGTGCAGGACTTAAGCCACATTTCGAGAATCTAGGATATTTAGCTCACTCCTAAGTTTACAAAATCTTTTCTCATCTAGTGGCTTGGTAAAGATGTCAGCCAATTGTTTATCGGTTCTCACATGGGAAATTGCAATATCTCCTTTGACGGAGTGATCTCTCAAGAAATGGTGGCGAATGTCGATGTGCTTGGTCCTTGAATGTTCAACTGGATTGTGGGCTATTTTGATGGCACTCTCATTGTCACATAGGAGAGGAATAAGGCGCAAGTTTATGCCATAGTCCCTAAGAGTTTGTCGCATCCAAAGAAGTTGTGCACAACAACTTCCGGCGGCGACGTACTCCGCTTCGGCTATGGAAAGTGCAATGATGTTTTGTTTCTTTGAGGACCAGGACACTAGAGATCTACCAAGGAATTGGCAAGTTCCCGATGTACTCTTTCTATCAACTTTGCACCCCGCATAGTCCGCATCGGAATATTCAATGAGGTTAAACTTAGAGCCTTTGGGGTACCAAAGTCCTAGGCTTGGTGTGTGAACCAAATATCTAAGAATTCTCTTAACGGCGGTCAAATGACACACCTTAGGAGCGGCTTGAAATCTAGAACACATACACACACTAAGCATGATATCGGGCGTAGATGCACATATGTATATCAATGAGCCTATCATGTAACGATATACCTTTTGGTCCACACTTGGACCATCTTCATTAAGATCGAGATGCCCATTGGTTGCCATAGGAGTCTTGATGGGTTTAGCCTTGTCCATGTCAAACTTCTTGAGTATATCTTGTGTGTACTTGGTTTGACATATGAACGTGCCTTCCTTGAGTTGCTTCACTTGAATACCTAGAAAGAACTTCACCCCCCCCATCATGGACATCTCAAATCTTTCCATCATTAAAAATCATCACAAAAAGCTTTGTTAGTAGAACAAAATATAATGTCGTCAACATATATTTGGCAAACAAACAAATCATCATTGAAATGCTTAGTGAATAGAGTATAGTCCGCCTTCCCAATTTTGAAACTATTTTGAATTAGAAAGTCTCTAAGGCACTCATACCAAGCTCTAGGAGCTTGTTTGAGTCCATAGAGAGCCTTACGCAATTTGTACACATGGTTTGGGAATTCTTCATTTTCAAATCCGGGGGTTGCTCCACATACACTTCTTCCTTGATTAGACAATTAAGGAATGCGCTCTTGACGTCCATTTGATATATCTTAAAATCATGGTGAGTAGCAAAGGCAAGCAATATACGAATTGATTCAAGCCTAGCTACGGGAGCAAAGGTTTCTTCGAAATCCAAACCTTCGACTTGTGAGTACCCTTTGGCCGCAAGTCCTACCTTGTTCCTTGTAACCATCCCGTGTTCATCTTGTTTGTTGCAGAACACCCATTTGGTGCCTACAACATTCGCATTGGGCCTCTTCACAAGCTCCCATACTTGATTTCTCTCGAAGTTGTTGAGCTCTTCTTGCATGGCCATCACCCAATCCGTATCTCGTAGTGCTTCTTCAACCTTATGGGGCTCCAAGGAAGAAACAAAAGAGTAATGTTCACAAAAGTTTGCAACACGAGATCGAGTAATTACCCCCTTGGAAATGTCTCCAAGTATATTGTCAACAGGATGGTCCCGTTGGACGCTTTGATGAACTCTTGGGTGTGGCGCTTGAGGTCTTGATTCATCATCTTGGTCTTCCTCATCCTCATTGTCTCCCCCTTGATTGATGCCTCCATTTTAATCTTCTTGGAGTGCATCTTGGGGAACTTGATCTCGATCATTTGAGGAAGAGCTTGCTAGATGTGTAGGTTGGTCACTTGTATCTTGAGGTTGTTCTTGTGGTCGTATGTCTCCAAGTGCCATCCTTCCTATCACCACTTGTGGAGCTTCTTCTTGATCTAGCACATGACGATCAAATTGCTCCACTTGGGAGCCATTAGTCTCATCAAACACTATGTCACGTGCTACTTCAACAATCCCAGAGGATTTGTTAAAAACACGATAGGCGTAAGTGTTTGAGTCATAGCCAAGCAAGAAACCCTCATCGGACTTAGAAGCAAACTTCGAAGTCCTAAGCTTCTTGTTAAGAATGTAGCATTTGCTCCCAAAAACACGAAAGTAAGAGATGTTGGGCTTGTTACCTGTTAGGAGCTCATATGACGTCTTCTTAAGTATTCGGTGAAGATACAAGCGGTTTATGGCATGACAAGCGGTGTTGACCGCTTCCACCCAAAACCGGTCCGACGTCTTATACTCATCAAAAATGGTTCCTGACATCTCAATTAGAGTCCTATTCTTCCTCTCGGCCACCCCATTTTGTTGAGGGGAGTAGGGAGCCGAGAACTCATGCTTGATGCCTTCTCCATCCAAAAATTCTTCAACTTGAGTATTCTTGAACTCGGTGCCATTGTCACTCCTTATGGTCTTGATACTCAAGGAGAACTCATTTTGAGCTCTATTCAAGTATCTCTTGAGAACACCTTGAGTCTCGCTCTTGTCATGCAAAAAGAATACCCAAGTGAAACATGAAAAGTCATCAACAATAACAAGACCATATTTTTTACCACCAATACTAATGTAGGCAACTGGACCGAAGAGATCCATGTGTAGAAGCTCCAATGGTCTTGATGTTGTCATAATGTTCTTGGATGTATGTGGTGCTCCTACTTTCTTTTCGGCTTGTCATGCGCTACACGGCCTATCCTTTTCAAACACAACATTTTTTAAACCACGAATGTGCTCGCCCTTAAGGAGTTTTGCAAATTTCTCATCCCAACATGGGATAGCCTTCTATGCCAAAGCCACCCCATGTTAGTTTTTGCAATTAAGCATGTATCAAGTTGGGCTTTATCCGCGGAGAAATCCACAAGATAGAGCTTTCCCTTGAGTACACTCTTAAAGGCAATTGAGCCATTGCTTTTCCTTGTGACAGTCACACCCTCATTAGTGAATAAACAATTATAACCTTTGTCACATAGTTGTGATATAGACAAGAGGTTATAATCAAGAGAATCAACATGCAAAACATTTGAAAGAGTATGATTAGGGGATATAGCAATTTTACCGGTGCCAAGGATTTTTCCTTGGCTATTGTCCCCAAAATAGATTCCTTCACTTGGATATACATTTAGCTCATATTCCACAAACATCTTCCTCTCTCCGGTCATATGATTTGTGCATCCACTATCAAGAACCCACTTGGTTCCACCGGAGGAGTATGCCAACAAGAAAGGTTTAAGCCTTGACTTTAGGTA
Source organism: Tuctoria greenei (assembly GCA_036927565.1). Classification (NCBI taxonomy): domain Eukaryota; kingdom Viridiplantae; phylum Streptophyta; class Magnoliopsida; order Poales; family Poaceae; genus Tuctoria; species Tuctoria greenei. Next base: position 13,430,544 of record JAYESD010000011.1, on the reverse strand, counting down.
CCCAAGCGGTGTTGGGTCCTTTGATGTTAGTCAAGGGGCACCTGGGCACCCACACACAATGTTTGGGACTCTTGCGTTGTGGCCCAACATAACTAGCATATGCCTTTCCAAACTTGTTCCTTAATAAAACATATGAAGCATCAAAATCATGGAACAATGGATGGGGCTATTTCTTAGGAATTTTAGGTGTAGTAGCAATGTTCTTTCCATTATTGTTGTATGAGCCTCCTTTGACAAAAACAATCAAGTCTTTGCCATTCTTTTGAGTTTTGGCATTTTGCCTCATCCCCCTAGAATAACCAAGACCATCCTTGACAAGGGGATGTCTTGTGTTGGTATATGCACTACGTGCATATGCCATCTTCTCCTTGTCAAAGATGCCACCCTTGGGTGCTTGATTGATTTGTGCCAACTTATCCCATCTTTAAGCTTTATGATTAAGTTTGAGCATTTATAAGGTTGAGATGCTTCGGATTTAATACTCGGGGAAGGTGAGATTGTAGAGGGAGAAGGTTCATTGACCTTGAGAGACTTCACTTGCGTCTCAAGGATCTTGTTAGCTTGTGTCAAACTAACAAGTTCATCCTTGAGCACAATTGTAGTGTTCTCAAGGTTTGAGCAAGTTTCCTTTCTCAAAGCAAGTTCACTCTCAAGTGTCTTGCTTCTTTCTCTTTCAAGCTCCAAGAGCTCCTCAACCTCTTGACATCTCTCCTTTTGTTGGATGAGCATGTCCTCTTGACGGTTGATGAGTTCATCCTTCTTAAATATTTCCTCCGTTAACAATCTCAATCTTTTCAAGGTGCTTTTGCGCATGTATTTAAGCATATGTTCATTTTCACTACTACTATCAAAGTCATCATGAAAGAAATTGAAGAAGAGGATTTATATTTAACATTCTTTCTTCCCTCCTTGGCAATGAGACATTTTGGCCTTGAAGTCTCCAAGTTGGGGAAGAGCTTGTTCTCCGTTGTTGTCTTCTTCATAGCAATAGTTGCTACCTTCTCATCTTCATCAGAGGAAGATTCCTCATTTGAATCCCACTCCTTTACAAGATGGGCATGTCCGGATTGCTTCTTCTTCTTGAAGTACTTCTTCTCTTTGGACTTGCCCTCCTTCTTCTTCTTGTTTCATTCATGTGGAAAATCCACAATGAAGTGGTCATATTCTCCACAATTGTAGCAAGCCCTTTTTGATCTTGTCTTGGGCTTGTCTTTGCTTCTTATTTCATTTTGGTAACTCCCCCTCCTTCTTCTAAACATCTTCTTAAAGTTGTTGATGAAGAGGGCTTCTTCCTCATCGGTGTCGGGACTCTCTTCATCACTTTCTTCCTTTTCTTGTGATCTTGAGGATGTTGCTTTGAATGCAACATCCCTTTTCTTGGAGGAGCAAAGCTTTTGTAGATCATTGTAGAACATCGCTTCTTGCTCCATCATCTCATGGTTGATGATTCTCCCTAGCACTTCTTCGGGAGTCATTTTGCGGAAGCCCGAACTTTCACGAATTAGTGAGCAAAGAGTGACGTTTCGAGGCATGAATACTCGAATCATCCTCTTTACCACTTCGTGGTCGGTCCATCGGGTGCTTCCATATGACCGACTCTTGTTCATAAGAGTCTTGAGACGGTCATACATATCTTGAGGAGATTCACCCTCCATGATGGTGAATCTTCCAAGCTCTCCTTCGATCATCTAAATCTTGGCCTCCCTAATGACGCGGTTGCCTTTGTGCGCCGTCTTGAGGGTATCCAAAATCTCCTTGGCAACCTCCAACCCTTCAATGCGGTTGAACTCCTCATGAGTTAATGAGGAGGTAATCACTCCAACAGCTTGAGCATTGCGATGTAGGAGTACGGCTTGCTCCCGAGTGATGTATTCCTCATTCTTTGGAAGATGAGCAATGTCGGTGGTTTCGATTCGGTAGATCTCCCGACACTACTAAAGTGTTAGAGGAGTTTGAGGTTCAGTGTGGGCGCGCAGAGATTCAAGAAGGTGAAGTGTAAATGACACAGGAGACACGAAAATTTACGTGGTTCGGGCCGCCTGAGCGTAATACCCTACTCCACGGGGTGTTGGTGTTGTATTGGTTGTATGAGCTCAACGTGGGTTGAGAGTGTAGAGTCAGCGTCTTCAGTGAGTGTGTAGAGTCTCGGGGTCCCCCTTTATGTATCGTCGGCCTGTACTTTTATAGTACAAGGCCAGGCCGTTACAAATTAGTCTGGCCCGACATGTGGCCCTGGCGGTTACTGATATTGATACACATTCAACACGATTAATTGCCCTTAATGACCGAGTTACGGGCTTTGACAGCACCGTTACTGGTAATTAAGGTCGTACGATCGTGTGTCATTAATATAGTATTAATGACACTTAATCGGGTCTTGGAGTCCTTTATTCCCCTTTGAAGATCCGGAGCCATTGTGGAGTCTTCCGGAGGTTAGAGGCTGAAGATCCGTCGATTGAACACGTGGCAGCTCCGGAGCATTCTGTGGGGAACAGGTAGGTCCGGTGCCACTTAACACGTGTCAGTTCCGGAGCTTCCCACGGTCTGGGGTTAGGTCCGGGGGTGCCGTTATGGTACATAGCCCGTAGCTTCCCCCTTGTGGGCGGTAGCTCCAGTTTGATAGTACACGTGGCGACCCTGGGACTAACCATGTTGGAGAAGCGGGTCCAGTTATGTATGACATGTGGGCCTCCGAAGGTATTCAAATCAAGTAGATGATATTCCCTTGAGATCTTTGCAATCCCAAGGGGTATATGGTACCCAGGGTACCGACAGTGGCCCCCTGGGCCCACCTCTGGGGAAGGCCCCTTGGGTGAAGTCATTCCACCGGAGGTGGGTCCATCCTTCGACTCTTGAACTGGGTCTTCAAAGGTCTTCGGATGTGTAGCTGGTGATGGTTTGGAGTTAAATCCTCGCCGCGTGGCATATCCCGTGTGCAGCAAATGAGAGCTTTGGTGTGCGGATCTCACGCAATTGAAGGTCGCGGGTTCTCGATACGAAAATCGTATCGGTTCCGCGCGCCTTGTCAGGTCGCCGCCTTCGGGTTTCCCGCCTCATGATGACAACTGTTCGCCTGGGTAAGAACCTCAACTTGATCGTCCGGGTGGTCCCGGGCCCTCTTGTCATCGGCTGGGTGGAATTTTTGAGTAGTATCTTCGACTTCCTTGTGGTTTCCATCCAAGCGTTGCGAGGGCTTACTTAAGAAGGAAAGCGCGCACCGTCTGGGGTTCTTTACGCCTCTCATCTGATCTTGCGCTCAAACTCCCAACTTGTGCTCGCTTTTCCTCTCTCGCCTTGCTGTGTCGCGATGGAGTTAGGTCTCCGCGAGAGCCGTTTGAAGACCGAAGGTGACCTGAAGAAGGTCCGGGCCCTCATGGGATGGTCCCCAGACTTCTTAAACCGCTTGGTCCGCGCCAGTGGAGAGCCCCCGTTTGAGAAGGAGCACTCCGGCGAAATGGTGTACTTCTCTTCGTACGCCATGGTGGGGTTGATCCCACCTTTTTCCTCCTTTTTCTTGATGCTGCTAGACTTCTATGGTCTGCAGCTGTACCACCTTGGCCCCCACTCCATTCTTCTTGTGTTTGTCTTCGTCCACTTCTGTGAAATGTGGGTGGGCATCCCCCTCTGCATTGAACTCTTCCGGACCTTCTTCACCGTCCATACCACCGGTAGGAGTAATGAGTACCTTGGCTTCTACTACTTCGTGAAGCGCAAGAAGTGCCCATTCAAGTACCTCCGGTCGTTTCCCTCTCGAAAGTGGGATGACTGGAAGAAGGATTGGATAGTCATCCGAGTGGAGGAGCACGAGAAGCTGGAGCTGCTCGAAGGCCTCCCCAACATCGACACTGCAGTCTGGAGTGAAGCTCCGGTGCTGTCGGATGCCTTCAACCCTGCTCTGACCAGGATCCGCCATTGCGTGGAGGGAGGATTAACTCCTCAGGGGGTATTTTGCAATTTCCTGGTCAACAGGTGGGCACCGCTGAAGAGGAGAGAAAAACTCGCTTGGGCCCTAAACAGTGTGATGGACGACGACCGGGTCGAGACCGGGCTGAAGTCCAACATGGCGGGGGCGACCTTGGAGTTTCATCTCAAGAAGTTCTAGCACGACATCGATGTCGCGGGTGATGACTTGACCCCGCCACCAGCTTTTCTCCCTCTGAACGTGGAAGTAGAGTTCAGCAGGGAGCCCTGGCGGACGATGCCGGTGCTTGACGACCTTGGTGTCATCGAGAGAAGATCAACCTCCAGGGTGGTGATCCCTGGGGCTTCCTAAGATGGCTCCGACCCTGCCCCAAAGCCAAGGGTCGAAGTCGTCGGCAAGGGCAAGGAGCCGGCAGACGAACCCTTGAGCCGGAAGAGGAAGCTGCAGCATGCCGACGGAAGGTCCGTCAGGCCTGCAACCTCTGCATCAGCTCCTTCTCCCCGGAGGGGGAGGTCTTCTTCAACTGCGGTGACTGTACCCACAGAGGCGTCTTCCCGGGGTGCTAGCTCCGGGCATGCGACTCCAGCACCAGTGCCAGTTGAGGCCTCTAGGTCCGGAGGTCTTTCCCGGTCTAGGGGGCCTCGACTAAGGAAATGCCCGTGGCTGCAACGAGTTCCGGGGGGCCTTCCGGAGCTTCCACACCGGCGGCGGCTATGGTCAGCCCAGAACGCCCGGGAAAGAGGTTCCGCGCAAGCTGGTGCGGAAGCCTCCCAAGGTAATTTTTAATCTTTACCTCAGACAGTTATTTTGTTGTTGTAACTGTTTTTTAAGTTTCTTCATCCATCATCTGCAGCGTTCCCAAGAAGAGAAGTGAAGCTCCACCCTCAGCCACAGCAGCTGAAGCTGTGAGGGCGGAAGCTTCTGCTCCTGTCCAGGCACCGCCCCAAGTGGTGGCTGAAGCTGCGGCAGCTCCGACGCCATCTATCGTGGTCATGGACCTCGACTCATCCCCCGAGACTCCCGTGGTAGCGCCGGACCACGGGAGAGAAGATGCGCCAGCGGCACCTGCCCCGGAGGTTGAAGCCCCAGGTCTTGGTGCTGAGATGATGGAAGCTTCGGTCGTTGAGCCGGAGGAAGCAACAATTCCGGCCACAAAGCCGGAAATTGTCGAAGCCCCGGCGGTTGAGCCGGAGGTTATTGAAGTCCTGGCAAGCGAGCCGGATGTGGAGGAAGCTCCGGCGGTTGAGCCGGCTACCTCCGAAGCTCCGGCCTCAGTGCCGGTTGTAGTTGAAGACCTTCCGGCGCTTGAGCCGGTTGAGGTTGAAGCTCCGGCCGCAGGGCCGGTTGTTGCGGAGGCATCAACACTCAAACCAATGATGGTCAAGGCGCCAACATCCGAGCCACCAGCGGAGGAGGAGTCTAGGCCGGAGCCTAAAGTTGCCCCTGCTCCGAAAGGGATGATGGCGGAAGTGCCTACTGCTGGGCCAGGGTGCCCAGATGAAGTCACTGGCCCCCTGCCTGAGGGGGCAAATGAAGACCTGGTGGCAGGGCCTTCGGAACCACTTCCGGAGGTCAGAACTTCTTCCGCGGGACCCTCCTCGGCGGCGACTGAGGCTATCCCGGAGGATGGCCCTAGTGCCGTGGAGGCTCAGGGGACCACTCTTGTAGAGTGGGACCCAATTTTTGTAAGCGAGAACCCGCTGGAACCAGCGGAGGAGACCCCAGCAGCTCCGGAACCTATTCCCCTGTCGTTGTCAATTGACAACGCTTGCTCCAGCCTGCGTCAAGTTCAGCTGGCATTCTACCACGACAGCAAGGCTCTTGAAGAGGAGCGCCAAACCCTTAGGCGGTGGCGTAACCGGCTATACTTCGAGACCAAGCTGGCGCAGTCGAGGCTGGCTGACGACAAGGAATGGATCAAGCAGGAGAAGGTCCGCCTGGAGTACTGGGGAAAATTATTGGATGACAGGGAGAGCTTGACTCGCGCCCTCGACGCTCAATCCCGGGCCATTTATGAGCAGACCAAAGCAGCTAATAGTGCGGCTGATGAACGCCAAGAAAGGCTTGAGGCCATTAACACTACTCTCATCAAGTGCCGGGAGGCACTTGAGGAGAGGGAGAAGAGGCTCGAAGATGAAGAGCAAAAACTCCTAGAGCTGTGGGATGACGTCTTGAGGAGGGAGGAGGGGCTCGCCGAAAAGGTGGCTCTGGTTGACAAGGGTCTCGAGGAACGCACCAAGAAGTTGGAGGAGCGTTGCCTTGAGGAGGAGGAGAAGGTCTGGGTGCGAGGGCAGGAACTCTACCAGCAAGAGTGTTCCCTTGCTGCCAGGGAGAAGAAATTTAGGGGCCGGGAGAAGGACCTGGTCGATCGTCGGAACAAGATTTACCTCCGGGAGGAGGAGCTCGGCAAACTCGAGAAGCAAGTTGCTGAAAAGATTCATCAAAATGCCAAAGAGGTTGAGCGCCTTGCTCGTGATAATTCTGAACTGGCGGCGGCCAAAAGATCCTTGGAAGAACTAAAGGTTTTGAGGACGGCGAACTCCCTACAGGTTTGGGAGTTCCTGAGCAAAGCCAACAACGCGCTGACACCAATGGGCTTCAGTTCCGTGCGTCCGGATGATCCGGAGCCGTAGCCGGACCTGGTGTTGCAAGCGTTGAGCTCGGCGGGTAGCAAACTCTCCAAGGTGGGCGACGTCATCGCGGACCAGTTGGAGGTTGAGGGGCAATCCTTGGCGAAGAACGTCGCAGAGTATGTGCTGACGTGCTACACCAGCCGGAATCCCCAATTCCCTCTGGACCCGGTGCTTGAAGGTCCCGTCGAAGGAGAAGGTGAAGTCGCCCGAGCCAACGTGTCGGAGGTTGCTCAGAAGGTCTCCCAGTTCTTCCATAGGGTCTAGGACCATCTCTGTAGCTCCCACTTGTATTCTCTCTTTTTCTTCCTCAATTTTGTAATCCCTTGTCTCCATATGAATGAAATCCCCAATTTTTTGTCAATTTCATTTTTTGTCTTCAACACTTTTGTCTTCACTTGGCCCCTTGGTAGATGTACACAATTTGATTGTGAACATGTACCAAGAGGATATTGTGTTTTGTTGAAGACTCATTTGCTTCGAACTTGTAGAGTGTAGGTCCGAAGTCTTCGATAGTGAAGGCTCCCTGGGGTTGTCAGAGCTTAGAAGCTCCGGCATTGACTATCGTCGGAGCTTAGAAGCTCCGGCAATAGTCCCTATCAACGCGTAGAGCATCGATAGTTAGCCCTCCGGGGTGTCGGAGCTTAGTAGCTCCGGCAGTGACCTTTACCAACGCGTAGTTTGTCGGCAGCAGACTCCACTTGTGGGGTCTTCTCACCATCGTTTATTTTGCGTCGACGGTTGGCCTCCCTAGCTTTACCGGAGCTTGGTTGCTCCGGTGATGCTCATTTTCAATGCTTAACATCGATTACAAGCCACCTAGGGGAGTCGAAGCTTTGTTAGCTCTGGCTTTTCTCCATCAACGTGGATTTTTTATTTTTCCTGCACACTGAAGCCAAGAAAAATAGTAAAATTCGTTTCTTGCCTATAACTTCGTCGCGACTTACGATTCTCAAGAAAGTTTTAGGTCAAACGCGATTCTGAATACAACCGAATGCGTTGTCTTTTCTTCTAGATCCAATTGTACTTGGACCCATCTTACTTCGGCCTGCCGGGGTGTAGGTAGAGTGGCGTACTTAGGGTGCTTGACCAGGCTAAGTCGATAGCACACTCCGGCCCTAGATTGGATTGGCGGCATTCAGGCGAGTGGGCCATGAACAATATTTGAATCCAAAAGAATTGACAATACAACTCGAATCGTATATGAACCGGTCGAACTAAAAATTTCTTAAGAATTGCACAACTTTGTTATAGACAAGAAAGAGAAAAATAAAAAATGTTGAGCCTGTACAAAATAAATGCACGTGGAGTCTGTTTCACCTGAAGATGTCTTTCATTATAGGTCCGGGGTACAGGGGAAACAAGTACACTCTTAGGATATGGAACCAAGCTAAGCGTGTTTCATTTCTCGTTTGACCCAGGGTAGCTAGCTACACTTTTAGTCCTGAGACTGTGACAAGTGTTGCAGGAACTTGGCGGACCTTCCAAGAAAGGTCTGGCTGTTCTCCCGGAGGAACTACCCGACTCTGTACAATGACTCTATGACTTACATCTCAAGTTACTACAGACTCACCTCCGTGATATTAAGTGTAGAACTTACGGAGGTGCTCAATGTTCCAAGGATTTGGGAGAGGTGTCCCATCCTCGGTAGCCAAGCGAACGCTTCCGGGACGGGATACTTTAATCACTCGGAAAGGTCCCTCCCAGCTGGGGGAGAGTTTGTTTAACCCTTCTCTGGATTGTATTCTTCGTAGCACCAGATCGCCTTCCTCGAGCTGTCGGTTGTGTACATACTGCTGATGATAGCGTCGAAGGGCTTGGCGATATCGAGCATTCCGAACAGCTACTTGGCACCTTCCCTCCTCTAGGAGGCCTAGGTCTTCACGCCGGAGCTGGTTCTGCGTGGCTTCGTCGAAGGTTCGGACCCGGAGTGACCCCAAGGTGATATCCGGAGGAAGGATTGCTTCAGCTCCGTACACCAGGAAGAAGGGTGTCTCTCCAGTTGACCGGTTTGGAGTTGTCCTGTTGGCCCATAAGGTGGGCGGAAGCTCTTCAATCCAGTTGGCTCCATGTTTTTTCAAGCGCTCATAGGTGCGCGTTTTGAGTCCTTTAAGGATTTCAGCATTTGCTCTCTCGGCTTGGCCATTGCTTGCCGGGTGAGCTACAGAGGCATAGCAAACTTGAATGTCGAGGTCTTTGCAATATCCTTGAAATGCAGAGCTTGTGAATTGGGTCCCATTATCAGTGATGATTTTGTTTGGGACTCCAAATCTGCATACAATGGACTACAAAAAGTTGATAGCAGACTGCTTGTTGATTGTCACAACTGGAGTTGCTTCCGGCCACTTGGTGAACTTGTCAATGGCGACGTACAGGAACTTGTAACCTCCGACGGCTCTTGGGAAAGGTCCCAAGATGTCCATCCCCCACACAACGAAGGGCCATGTAGGAGGTATCATTTGTAGAGGCTGAGGCGGTGTGTGAATTTGCTTTGCATGAAATTGACATGCTTCGCATTTCTTCACCAGCCCAGTTGCATCCTGGAGTGTTGTAGGCCAGTAGAAGCCATGCCGGAAGGCTTTACCGACCAGCGTGCGGGAAGACGCGTGATTCCCACACTCGCCTCCATGGATTTATGCGAGGAGCTTGCAGCCTTCTTCCCTTGTGATGCACCGCATTAGGATGCCGTTGGCACTGCGCCGGTAGAGATCCCCTTCTACCAACGTGTATCTTTTAGCCAATCTGACTATCCAGTCAGCGGGTACATCATCGTCAGGAAGGATGTTGTCTTTCAAGTAGCTCCGGATCTCTGAGATCCATGCATCGGAGCTAACTTGAGCATTTGAGTCTTGCATGTTGGGTTGCTCGGAGCTTCCGGCAGCACCTACGACCCTTGATGGCTGCCATGGTAACAGGGCCATCGGGACTGTCAGCTTCGGGATGCTGATCTCGCCCCCTTCGCTCAGTTCCGTCAGGAGCCGGAGCTCCGGTTGACGCTTTCGTCGAGAGTTCGTCAGCTTCAGCGCTGTGGGCACGCTGGACATGGTGGAGATCTAGGACTTCGAAGTCCTTCTAAAGCCTCTGGACTTCAAGGAGGCAAGCAACTAGCTGGAGATTGTTGCAGGAGCATTCACCCTTCACTTGCTTAATGATGAGTTGTGAATCTCCCTTGACCAGCAGTTGCTTGACACCGTATGACAGTACCAAGTGCCACCCTTAGTCCGTAACTGAGTGCTTCATATTCCGCCATGTTGTTGGTCGCCTTGAAGTCAAGGTGTACCATGTATTTTACCTTCTCCCCGGTTGGTGCGAGGAGAAGGATTCCAGCTCTGGCCCCCTACTTTTGCGTGGAACCGTCGAAGTAGAGGGTCCAGTGAGGCTCGGTGAAGACTGGAACTTTGTGTTCCGGCTTCTGCTCACTGGGGCCCCTAGGGTTTGATGGAGAGGGAGTCCATTCCGCCATGAAATCTGCCAATGCTTGACTCTTGATTGCTTGCCTTGAATTGAATTCGAGATCGAATTCAGCCAATTCCGCTGCCCACTTTGCAATATTCCTAGTTGAATTGGGATTATGCAAGATTGTTCGAAGTGGGTAAGAGTCACCACTGAGATCTTGTGAGCTTAGAAATAATGGTGAAGCTTCCTGGAGGCAATAAGAACTGCATAGAGCAGCTTATGCACCTCTAGGTATCGAGTCTTGGCATCTTGTAGTACTTCACTGATGAAATATATTGGGCGCTGAATGGTCCAGACCCTCCCGGAGGGGCCCGGAGCTTCCTCTTCATTGACTCGGATCCTCCCGGAGGGATCCGGATTTTCTTCGGGGACCTCCGGGTCCTGGCTGGAGGGACCCGAAGCTTCTTCAGAAGCGACCTGGACCCTCCTGGAGGGGTCTGAGTCTTCTGAAGTAACTTTTTGTGAACTCAAGTCAGGGAGCTGGGACCCAGACTCACTTTCAGGAACCTCTGGACACTCCCGGAGGGGTCTGGATTCCTGAGCATGGGATAGTTCTGGTCTCTCCGCAACCAGGACCATACTGACGACTTCGTCAGTTGCTGAAATGTAAAGCAGCAAAGGCTCACCAGGGTTCGGAGCTACCAGGGTTGGTAGGGTGGTGAGGAACTGTTTTAGCTCCTGGAACGCCTTTTCTGCTTCTTCAGAACATTGGAATGGTCCGGACTTCCTCAATAACTTGAAGAAGGGAAGTGCTCGTTCCGCCAGTCTTGAAATGAACCGGCTAAGGGCTGCTAGACATCCAGTCAGCTTTTGGACATCCTTGATGCGGGCTGGTGGCCGCATGTCTTCAATGGCTTTGATCTTCGCCGAATTAGCTTCTATGCCCCGATGACTTACCAGGAAACCAAGAAGTTTTCCGGAGCTAACCCCAAAGACACACTTGTCTGGGTTTAGCTTTGTGCATGTGACCCGCAACTTGTCAAAGACAGCCTGTAAGGTGTCAAGGAGTGACTCCTTGTTCTTGACCTTGACCACGATGTCGTCGACGTACACTTCCACTATGTCTCTAATGAGTTCTTCAAAAGTTTTGTACATAGCTCGTACAAAGGTTGAAGCTGCATTCTTGAGACCAAATGGCATGGCTGTATAACAGTACAATCCATCTAATGTGATAAAAGAGGTATGCTCTTTATCTTCCCTAGACATTCTGATTTGATGATACCCATAATATGCATCTAAGAAACACAGTAATTCACACCCGGAGGTGGAATCCACTATCTGATCTATTCTAGGTAGTGGGAATGGATCTTTTGGGCATGCCTTATTTAGTGTTGTGTAGTCGATACACATTCGAAGCTTCCCGTCAGCCTTGGGCACAACGACTGGGTTTGCCAGCCATTTTGGATGGAAGACTTCTCAGATGAATCCAGCTTCGAGCAACTTCTTCACTTCTTGTCGAATGAAGTTCTGTCGCTCCATGGATTGCTTTCGAGGCTTCTGATGCACGGGCCAGGCGTCGGGGTAGATCTTCAGATTGTGCTCAATCACTTCCCTAGGGATCCCAGGCATTTGGGACGGTTGCCAAGCAAACACATCGACATTAGCCCGGAGGAAAGCGATGAGCGCGAGTTCCTATTTGTTGTTCAATCCCCCCGATATACGGGTGGTCTGAGCGGCATCGAAACCAATTTGGACGACTTTGACGGGAATGTCGGTGTCGCCGCTTGGCTGCACTCGAGGTGCAGAAGTTGAGCCTCGTTGACGAATGCTCGGGGGTTTTGGAGCTTGCTCCTACCTGGAGTCCTCCTCTTGCGCCGTAGTGAGTGCATGGAGTTCTTCTAAAGCAGTTACTCCGACAGTACGATCTACGCGGATCCGGAGAACGCCTACTGGCATTGGCATCTTCAACACCAGATAACCATAATGAGCAGCTGCCATGAATTTGTATAGGGCAGGCCTACCCAAGATGGCATTGAAGGGTAAGTTGATTTGAGCGACGTCGAAGACCAACTTCTCGGTGTGGTACTTCTTCCGTGTCCCGAAGGTAACGGGGAGAGTAATAGCACCGAGTGGGGTAATGGCTCCCGGACCTACTCCGGAGAAAGGTCGGGAGGGGTGAAGATCTGAAGGTCGAAGCTGAAGCTTGGTAAAAGCTTCAAAGCTTATGAGGTTTAGCCCCGAACCTCCGTATACCATGACATGGTGGAGCTGGATGTTATTGATGGTAGGAGATACCATCAAAGGTAACTGACCTGCTCCAACCATGCTTGGGCAGTCTGAAGCATCAAAAGTGATGGCTGTGTCCATCCACTTTCGATGAGGCTCCGCCCTAGCTGTAGGGGCTACAACAGCCATGTCCCGACGCATAGTCTTGATGACGCGGCGGGAGGTGATGTCCCATGATCCACCAAAAATGGTGTTCATGGTTTTCCGACGCTCTTTGTCAGAGACGTCAGAATCGTCGTCGACAGAGGTGTAGACGGCCTTCAGGAGCTTTTTAGGATCCTGAAAACCTAACTCCTCTTCATCCGGAGCTTCGTCAACTTTTTGTTTTCCTTCCCTCTGTCGGAAAGGAGCTTCTTCCCGTCACTTGTTGTAGTGCTCGGCAAGGTTTTGGACCTCCCGGTAGTCTTCCAAACTGTGGTTGTCCGTTTTGTAAATTGGACACCACACCTTGGGTTTGCCACCGTCTTCAGAAGATGGTCGAGGTCGCTTCTTGGGGCGTGGCCCCCGGCCACCCGGAGCTGCAGCAGCTGCAGCATTGGATGCATCGGCCGACGGCTTCTTCTTGCCGTTGGTCTTTTTCTTCTTCTTGCCACTCCTGGAGGTAGCAGCTTCTCCTTTGGAGGATTTCTTGTGATCCTCCGGAGGTGGTTTGGAGTGCATTTCACGGCCCTCCACAGCTCTGGCACATTTGTCGGCCAAGCTGAAGAGTTCCGTGACACTGGTGATCTCCTTGATCGCTAGTTTCTCCAGCATCTTCTTATCTCGCACACCCTGTCTAAATGCCACGATGATAGAGGCGCTAGAGATAGAAGGGATAGTGTTTCGTACCTGAGAGAATCTCTGGATGAATGATCGCAGGGATTCTCCTCCTTTTTGCACAACTGCAAAAAGGTCCAGTTCAGTGTCTAGTCAGGTGTATGAACTCCCGAAGTTGGCGGTGAACTGCCGGCACAACTCCTCCCAACTATTGATGGAGTTGGGTGGAAGGCTCATAAACCAGGACCGGGCGGTCCCAGTTAAAGCCACCGGAAAATAATTGGCCATTACGGCCTCGTTTCCTCCAGCTGCCAGGATAGCAGTGGAGTAAATCTGAAGAAATTCGATGGGATTAATGGTCCCGTCAAACTTCTCCGGCAGGTGAGGCTAGAACTTCTGTGGCCATCTGACCATACGTAGATGCATAGCCAGGGCTGAGCAGCCTCCTCCTACTCCTTCAGGAGCAGGAATGTCCTGAGCTTCTCGTCTTTCACGAGCACGCTCAATATGGACTCGGCGGTCTTGTTGGCGGTATCGATGATCAAGCTCTGCCCGGAGGTCATGAGTTGGAAGCCTTGATACCGTGTTAGTGCGTCGTGCCTCGGAGGGCAACAACGTCACCGGCTGTGACGCAGCACGTCTCCTGTTGTTGGAAATGTGTGGACCAAGTCTGCCGGACAAGGTCCGTCGCTGCAACGGGGCCCGTCCTGAAGGAGGAGGACCCTGGTTGCTGATGTGGTCAGCTGCTGCTGCAACCAAATGTTCCACATCGGCCCTCCACTGCTCCATGGCATCCCGGGATGCATCCGGAGGTGGTGGGCGTTGAAGGAGAGCACGTGCTGCATGGAGCGCGTGTTCTGGGTTGTCATGATTCGCCGATGCAGTGATTGACGCCGGTGCACCATCGCGTTGTCCAACTTGATTTGCTAGCGGAGACGGTGGTGGTGGAAGTGTGACTCCTGCTGGAACTGTGGTTCCTGCTGGTGGCTGCATATTGAAGGGGTTGCCCCCAACAGCTTGAACAGCGGGATGACCATTGGATGATCCAGCGGCTGAGTTCACCATTCTTGAAATCTCAGGCTCCCCTACCTGGCACGCCGACTGTCGGTGGTTTTGATCCGGCAGATCTCCCAACACTACTAAAGTGTTAGAGGAGTTTGAGGTTTGGTGTGGGCGCGCGGAGATTCAAGAATGTGAAGTTTAAATGGCACGGGAGACACGGAGATTTATGTGGTTCGGGCCGCCTGAGCGTAATACCCTACTTCACGGGGTGTTGGTGTTGTATTGGTTGTATGAGCTCAACGTGGGTTGAGAGTGTAGAGTCAGCGTCTTCAGTGAGTGTGTAGAGTCTCGGGGTCCCCCTCTATGTATCGTCAGCCTGTCCTTTTATAGTACAAGGGCAGGCCATTACAAATTAGCCTAGCCCGACATGTGGCCCTGGCGGTTACTGATATTAATTGCCCTTAATGACCGAGTTACGGGCTTTGACAGCACCGTTACTAGTAATTAAGGTCGCCCGATCGTGTGTCATTAATATAGTATTAATGACACTTAATCGGGTCTTGGAGTCCTTGATTCCCCTTTGAATATCCAGAGCCATTGTGGAATCTTCCGGAGGTTAGAGGCTGAAGATCTGTCGATTGAACACGTGGCAGCTCTGGAGCATTCTGTGGGGAACAGGTAGGTCCGGTGCCACTTAACATGTGTCAGTTCTGGAGCTTCCCACGGTCTGGGGTTAGGTCCGGGGGTGCCGTTATGGTACATAGCCCGGAGCTTCCCCCTTGTGGGCGGTAGCTCCGGTTTGATAGTACACGCGGCGACCCTGGGACTAACCATGTTGGAGAAGCGGGTCCGGTTATGTCTGACATGTGGGCCTCCGAAGGTCTTCAAATCAAGTAGATGATATTCCCTTGAGATCTTTGCAATCCCAAGGGGTATATGGTACCCAGGGTACCGACAAACACCTGTCATCACAATTTGCCACAAGCTAGGGTTTAAGGAAATGAGGTGCATCTTCATATTATGCTTCCATATAGAATAATCATTTCCATCAAATTGAGGAGGTTTGCCAATTGGAATAGACAAATAGTGGTTGCCAGCGGTAAGTTGCTCATAATTGTAAGGATACCGGGAGTAGTATTGTGAACTACTCCCATTGTCGATGTTGACAGAAGCAATTGTCTTGATCTCCTTCTTCAACACGTTGAGCTTCTCATGAAGCTGTGCCTTGAGCATCCGAACTTCTTCGTCGTTATTCGGATCATCTTGAAGAACATTGACGTTCTTCGTCTTAGTGTCATCGACAACCACCGGAACTTCGTTGTCA
Organism: Tuctoria greenei; assembly: GCA_036927565.1. Classification (NCBI taxonomy): domain Eukaryota; kingdom Viridiplantae; phylum Streptophyta; class Magnoliopsida; order Poales; family Poaceae; genus Tuctoria; species Tuctoria greenei. Next base: position 13,415,228 of record JAYESD010000011.1, on the reverse strand, counting down.
CCCCTTCCAGCCATTACTTCTCTAAGTTGTTAGACTCTTAGGGGTAAACATGCTCTGATATTGTCGGTGGGTGAACCTGACAGATCTCCCGACACTACTGTTAGAAGTCCGTAGAGTTTATAGTTCGGTAATGGGCGCGCAGAGATTCAAGAGATGGTGGCAAATGGACACAGAGGTTTACGTGGTTCGGGCCGCCTGAGCGTAATATCCTACTCCACGGGGTGTGTAGCTATTGTATTGAGCGTCTAAGAGCTTTCAGTGATTGTGTGTGCTTGAGAGCGCGTTCGAGTGTCTCTCAGGGAGCGTGAGTCTCTGTGTATCGTCGACCAGTCCTTTTATAGCACAAGGACTGGTCGTTACACCATTGGCCTAGCCTAACATGTGGCCATGGCGGTTACTAATGTTTAATACACAATTAATGAGGTTAATTACCCTTAATATCGTGGTAACGGGCCTTAACAGTGCCGTTACTGGTATTAAGGGCCTTCTGATAGTGTGTCATTAATATGGTATTAATGACGCTTAATCGGGTCTTGAAGTCTTTGATTGCCCCTTGAAGGTCCGAGTCGTTGGGGGCATACCAGTTTGATCGTTGAGGTCGAAGATCCGGCAGTTCGAACACGTGGCAGCTCCGGATCTTACCGTCGTGGACGGGTAGGTCCGGTGTTGTTGGACACGTGTCGGTACCGGAGCTTCCCTCTGTCTGGGGTTAGGTCCGGGGGTGCCATACTGGTATCCAGTCCGTAGCTTTCCCATGTGTGGGCGGTAGCTCCGGTCTTATGATACATGTGGTGGCCCTCAGACTAACCATGTCGGGGAAGCAGGTCCGGTTATGGCTGACATGTGGGGCCTTCGGAGGTCTTCAAATCTGGTAGATGGAGTTTTTTGTGATCTTTGCAATCCCAAGGGGTATCTGGTACACAGGGTACCGACAGATATCAATTGAAAGTCGCCTAGAGGGGGGTGAATAGGAAATAATACCTGAAATCATTTAATCAAATGAGATTAAATTCCTGTGGTCGGAGTAGTGTGCACAGGGCCGGACTAGTCCGCTCAGCATGGGGTGGAAACCCTAAAACTTGACTTCTACAAGTTATTTGCGGAACTAAAGTCCACCAAAGATATGAGCAATGTATAGTAAACTTGTGAAGCTCAGATTGTGAGGTTTAAACACTTAGATTGCAAGTTTACAATAATGATCAAAGTGTAAGGAAATAAGAGCATAGTGAACCCTAATAGCAATACTAGTGATCACGAAAAGCGAAAGACAAGTGAAACGAGATTTATCCCGTGGTTCAGCTCCACAAACAAGCCTACCTCCATGTTGTGAAGTCCACACAAGGACCGGGTCTCACTTGACCCTTCTCTCACCAAGCCACCATGATGGCCGGCTTGGTTTCCACTATATCAATGGGTAATCACCAAGTTTGGTGGGGCTGCTCACAACTTGAGGCTCCAACAAATCAATGCAATGAGGAGCACACGAAGCTCAACTCACACAAGCCGGCAAAGGGGCGGACTAGTACGGCCTCAGACCCCGTACTAATCCGGCCCTATGGGACCACTGATCTCTGGCCAGTTCCCGACAACTGCCACACTGAGCAATGATCATCATGCTACCCGCCAAATTTCCAAATTCAAACGGTCACTAGGCAACAGACTAGTCCGGTCAACAATGGACTAATCCGAAGTGGAACAGAACCACTTGGTCCGTTCCAAAACGGACTCTTCTGGGTTGGCCCGGACTAGTCCGGCCACAGGGGCGGACTAGTCCGGCCCCCTAGGGTTTCTCTCGTTTAATCTCACTAAGTCTTAAACAGGCAAGTCTGTACCCAAACGGACAAGTCCGAACTACTCCATAGAGCTTTGGTCCGTCCAAAAACGGATAAGTCCGTACTTCTCGACTTAGCTCCAAATTCACTCAGATTTACTCTAGAGACTTTTGGTCCGTCTCAAAACGGACTTGTCTGCCATGGCCGAACTAGTCTGGCCTCCTAGGGTTTTTCTCATTTTAGGCTTCTCACTTAGGTTTTTCTCTAAACCACCACTTTGAGCCCCTTGGTATGATCTCAATGCACACGATACAACCACCCTCTCACATGATACGGCTCATATAAGCTCAATACCATATAAATCCTAATTTCTACGCTTGAGTCTTTGACGCCCGTTTTCTCCTTTTCCTTTTTGAGGGTTTTCATCTCATTTCAATCCTTGTACCTGTGCTTAAGATCAACTTAGCTCATTAGACTCTTAATTGTCTTCATCAATCATCCAAAACCCACGGGGATGCCTAGATGCACTTTCAATTGGACACTCTAGTAGCCAAACAACCCACCAGATATGACCGCCTCCACCCTAAAAATCACCATCGTAGCCACCAGCGACCTCACCGACCTACCGGACACCGGGAGAAGGAGCTCTCTACCGTCTTAACAACAGTCATCATCGATCTCATGATGCCTTCATTGAGCGTCACCATAAACAGCCCACCACTCTCCGTGTAGGGGGGAGCTCCCACAAAGCTGGAGCCACCATTGCATGTTCCACAAAAGGCCACTCGACTGACCATCGATAACTTCATTCACCAAGTTATCCAGATCCAACCATCATCCTCGCATGGCCCCAGACCAGGTTGTAGCTCCGCATTGGCCTCTACCAGTCCGTAGTCACCCACCTGTCGATACTGGATCAAGATGTCTGCTTCTTTATGCCCACTCGACTCTCCTCCATAGTGGGAAAGAGTTGGTCAGTACCACCCATTGTTGCAGTTCACCACACTGGGGGAACGAGCCCTCCTGCCATGCCAACATCGGATATGGGCAGCAAGCCTCTGGATCTGATCGTCTCCTCAACAAAAACACCGTCGCCACATCACCGGACCGCCACGTTGAGGGGAGGATCTTCCGCCGCGACCTCAACTCCTTGCATCGCTGAGAGACGATGTTGGGTCCGATGCCCGCGTCTTAGAGGGACGCCACCGTTGTCGGTGATGCCATCATCATGCGTCGAGAACTAGTCGAGCTTCAGAGTCCCGCTACCTCCATCCTAGTGTGCGCCTGTGTCGAAGTGTGTGGTTGACACTTCCCCTAGTACTACTAGATTGTGTCCACAGAGGTTTGTAATTGGTTGGGGCACGTGTGAGATTATGAACGAGACAGAGACATAAGGGATTTTTACATGGTTCGGGCCGCCTGAGCATAATATCCTACTCCACGTGTGGTTGTTGTATGAGTGTGTATGTCTTGGGGTTGATTGCCCTTGTCCTTTGTATCATGCAGCACATCCCTTTTATAGTCCAAGGACTGACGGTTACATTGTCAGTCTGGCCCCACATGTGGCCCCAACAGTGTTTAACTACCTAATACACGATTTGTACGTATTAAGTATATTTAATAGTGTGATAACGTGCCTTAATGCTGGCATTACTGGTACTAAAGGTCCTCTGATCACGTGTCATTAACATGGCATTAATGACATGTAATCAAGTCTTGTCACGGCTGCTTTACTACCTCTTGAATGTCTGCGCCATTGCAGATCCTGTAGTCTTCCTGTTGCAGGCTTAGGTCCGGAGGCTCGACACTTGGTAGCTCCGGAGCTTCCCACTTTGGGGAGGCAGGCACGAAGCCGCTATACACGTGGTAGCACTGGAGCTTCCCTCTACTAGGGTTAGGTCCGGGGCCACTAGACATGTGGCATGATCGGAGCTTCCCTATACAGGGAGTTAGGTCTGGCCTTGCCCTACACGTGGCAGAGCTGGAGCTACCCTAATGAGGTAGGCGGGCCCAGTGCTGTGGGGCACGTGGATCCTTCGGAGGTCTTAAATTTAGACAGGTGGAACTCCGTGGCTTTTCTTGCGGTATCGTGGGGTACCCGATCCGCAGGGTACCGATAGTGGTCCTCGAGCCCACCTCTTGGAGAAATCCTTTGGGTCAAGTTATTCTACCAGAGGTGGGTCCATCTTTGATTCCCTTGGTGTGGCTTCAAAGGTCTTTTCGTAGGACGTTGGGGCGATGCTCCGCAGTTAAACCATCACCGCATGGCTCTTCTCGATGCGGCAGGTGAGATCCTCGCGTGCGGATCTCACGCAATTGAAGGTCGCCGGTTCCCAATATGAAAATCGTATCGGTTCCGAGCGCCCTGTCAGGCCGCTGCCTTCGGGCTTCCAACTCCTCATCATGACAATGGTTCACATGGGGTAATAACTTCGACTTTTACGCCGAATTAGACCTGGACCCATTTGTCATTGACGGGGTAGATTTTTGAAATGTGATCTTGATCCTGTTGCGGTTTCCATCCTAGCATTGCGGGGGCTTACTTAAGAAGGAAATCTCGCGCGGTTTGAAGACTCTTTATGATTTCATTCGAACTTGCGCTTAGAGCCTCCCAACCTTTGCATAGCCCTTCCAACTTTCGCTCCACTTTGCTGTGATAGAGTTCGGACTTCCCGGCAGCAAGATCAAGTACGACGAAGATCTGTCGAGGGTCCGGACCTACATGGGGTGGTCTAGCGACTCCTTCAACAACCATATCCGCTTCGGCAAGCTCCCATTCAAGAAGGAGTACGCCAAGGAGATCGTCTACTTTTCGGAATACGCCATGGTGAGTCTGATCCCACCCTTCTCAAGTTTCTTGCTGATGCTGCTGGATTTCTATGGCCTCCAGCTTCATCACCTCGGCCCCCACTCCTTCTTGCTAGTGGCGACCTTCGTCCACTTCTGCGAGATGTGGGTGGGTGTGCCGTTGTGTATCGAGTTCTTCCGGATCTTCTTAACGGTCCCTACTGATGAGGACATCACTCCTATGGATATACACAACACTCCATTCAACATACAAGATGCAATCAATAGAATTCACACACACCAATTAATTTTAGAGGTGAGATTGTTCTTATTGTTTCCTTATATATTTTTAAGAATAGATTGCTACCTAATGACTTAACTGTGATAAGGATCCATGGAGAAGTTCAAGGAGTAACTGGAGGAAGATTTAGGGGCGTGGAGGACCAGATATTACGTTCAAAGAAGATGGAAACCGACTCCAACTCAAATTCGTATCCAACTCGGAATCCAAGAGCAGTTCGCACTAAAACGGACGACTAGGACGTGTACGAACTTCGTTTTGGACGTTCTACATATGCACGGAAAGGGGAGGGGACAAGCTTTCTAATGGCACTGGTCCCATGTCAAAATTGTCTTGGAGTCGACGAGAATGGTCGAAACAATGTCGAAGGTCACGACTCCAACACCCCTTGGACATCCTCCCACCTATATATACTCCATGTGGCTTCCATAAACAATTGGATTTTGCTTAGATTAATAATATCGCCGTTCTACGGTTTGTGAGACCCCAACTTTGCGATTTCAGATCGTGTCTTCTACGTTCTTGCTTGTGTTCTCGATTGCACTTGCAGGGATTAGCCTTCTTGGCAAGGTCAATCGTGTGCAGCACGGTTGATAACCAACAGAGCGGTGGTGTAGTGATTGCAGGGGTTTTTCGTGTTCTACTCAAGAGCCTCGGATCATCAACGTCGAGATCTCCACCTCAATCGACTTATCCTTACCTATCGGAAGATCGGGCCTAAACCTTATGCATCAATTGGTATCAGATTTCTAGGTTGCCCGTTAGGTAATTCGTCTATCCTTTTGATTTGTTTGTTTTTCATACCTAGAGTCCACAAAAAAAGCCACAAAAAATTTGTAGTTTAGTAGATCTATTCATCACTTTGTCCAAACCACCATTGAGCCTTTGCAACTTTGTTATTAAGTTTGGTTTTGTTGAGTTTTTGTATGTTGTTGAGTCATATTGCTGTTTTAGAAAGTGTTTTTGGTCTTAGTTTGAGTTTTGCATTATGTTGATTCATTCTTTTGAATCATGTCATCACGTCCAGATTAGATTCATCTCTGTCCAGTTCAGTATTTCCATCATATCTCACTCATAAGAACTCGGATTTTGGATTTATTGTACTTTCTGGAAAGCGAAAGAAGTTCTATACAACTTTTGTATTCATAGGTTTCCCAAAAAATGGAGTTATCATTGTCAAAAGTGCATTAGATCTGAATTTGTTCTCGACCTAGAATTTTTGTACAGTCTGTATTTCAAAGGCAATATCTCCTATTGTTCTTGTCCAAAATAGTCTTTCATATGTTGAAATAAAAGAGGAGAGATATATCTACAATCTTGTTGTTGTAAGTTTTTCTATTTGGATCCTATAAGTGTGTCTATTTGTCCTTGGAAGATTGAGCAGAAAATCTGCGCCAGACACACGAGATATCCTTGATTGGTTTTTATTGTGTTATTCTTTTGCAGCACATTCTGAGAAAAGGAAGACAAAAGAAAAAGGCAAAAAAGGCAAGCGCAAAACAAGATACAAAAGCTGCACAAAAAAGAGGAGAAAAAAACGAAAAAAACAGAAGTCCTTGCATCCTTTGTGTCATCTAGTTTCGTCCCATGTTTTGCTTGGTTGAACTACTAGGAACACATTTAGGCCAGCAACTTTGACAAATAATTTGGACACTTATTCAACTTTTCTATCTGATTTCATTGTTGCTAATTATTGCTACATATAAAGTGCCATCCAAGCTACACCTTACTCTTGAGCAGAATCGATACACCTTTGCAATCATCCCATGCTTCATTGGTTTCTTCATACTGGCCACTGTTACCACCTGCAGTGTCGGTAAGAACACTTGTAAGAGCGTGGTAAGACGCTTGAGAGTGTGTGATTCTACTTCCACTTTGCCATTATCCTTTGTAGTTGATAGGGATAACATATTTTTTGTTGTCTTCTGTTTGCTACTAACAATATGAGGTAAAAGCAAGAATCATGCATTATATGCTGAGATGATTGACATGATGTTTACCACTAAACCTTCTATTGATGAGATCATGCACATTATCATTACACAAATAAACATGGCACAATGTTTATTTGTTTGAGATCCTATCTCAAGTTAATGCTCATGCTTATTTGATGGAGAACATAGAGATGGTGCACTATATGGTCCACCACCTTGGCCTCCTCCTTTGATGCACGCAAGAGGATTTGATAGCGTTGCACATATGGACCCACACATGAGAGAAGATGAACTTGAGTTGAGTACGACTCCAATTCAAGAAGGAGTGGATGATGAGGACATCACTCCTATGGATATACACAACACTCCATTCAACATACAATATTCAATCAATAGAATTCACACACACCAATTAATTTTAGAGGTGAGCTCGTTCTTATATGTTTCCTTATATATCTTTGAGAATAGATTGCTACCTAATGACTCAATTGTGATTAGGATCCATGGAGAAGTTCAAGGAGTAATTGGAGGAAGATTTAGGGGCGTGGAGGACCAGATATTACATTCAAAGAAGATGGATACCGACACCAACTCAAATTCGTGTCCAACTCAGAGTCCAGGAGCATTTCGCACTAAAACAGACGACCAGGACGCATACAAACTCCATTTTAGACTTTCTACATATGCACGGAAAGGGTAGAGGATAAACTTTCCAATAGCATTGGTCCCATGTCAAAATTCCTTCATAGTGAGAATCATCAAAACATCTTCTAGGATGTTGCGTCACTGTATTGGGTCATTAGGCCTTGTATCAAGTCCAAGTCCATTATTTTCGTGTATTAGGGTTAGGTCAGGACTCCAACACCCCCTTGGACGTCCTCCCACCTATATATACTCCATGGTGGCCACCATAGACAATTAGTTTTTGCTTATATTAATAATATCGCCGTTCTACGGTTTGTGTGACCCCAACTTCGTGATTTCAGATCGTGTCTTCTATGTTCTTGCTTGTGTTCTCAGTTGCACTTGCAGGGATTAGCCTTCTTAGCGAGGTCAATCGTGTGCAGAATGGTTGAAAACCAATAGAGCGGTGGTGTAGTGATTGTAAAGGTTTTTCATGTTCTACTCGAGAGCATCGAATCATCAACGTCGAGATATCCACGTCAATCGACTTATCCTTACCTATTGAAAGATCGGGCCTAAACCTTCTCATCACACACTACAGGAAAGGGGAAAAAGTTGATTGGATTCTACTACTTCATGAAGTGCAAGAACTGCCCCTTCAAGTACTTGAAGACCTTTCCCTCCGAAAAGTGGGACAACTGGAAGAAAGATTGGGTGATCATTGCAGTGGAGGAGCACGAGAGGTTGGAATTGCCCAAGAGCCTCCCTAATGTCGACACCGACGTCTGGAGTGTAGTTTCGTTGTTGTCCGAAGCGTACAAGCCCATCCTGACAAGGATCCAGAAATGCGTAGAGGGTGGAGTGACCCCTTAGATGAATAGGTGGGTTCTGCTGAAGACAAGGGAGTGGCCCGCATGGGCCTTCAATAGTGAGATGGATCTTAACGGGATAGAAGTCGGTTATAATACCAACTTGGATGATGAAGCTTTGAAGCTCCATCTCCAGAAGTTTCAAAATAGAGAGTTATCTCTCGTGATGCCTTGACCCCGCCGGCTGCTTCCGTCCCTATGAACATGGTTCCGGAGGTCAGGAGGGAGCTCTGGTAGGGAATGCTGGAGCTGGACGACCTCGGTGTGGTGGAGAGACGCAATACCTGCAGGGTTGCAATCCCCGGAGCTTTGAAGAGGGTGGCCCCCACTGCTCCAAGCCAGAAGGTTGATGACATTGGCAAGGGGAAGGGGTTCATGACATTGGCAAGGGCAAGGGCAAGGGCAAGGAGCCGGCCGAATCTTCCAGTCGGAGGAGTAAGCTGAGACATGTTCATGGGAGCTCTCTCAGGTCGGCTCCTTCTCCAGTAGCTTCTTACCCCCGACCGAGCAGAGCTTCGGCGGCCACGCCTCCTTCGATGCCAGCGTTCTCGAGGGGTTCCAGCTCCGGAAAATCGACCACAACTTCAGTGCCAGTTGCGGGCTCCAGGTTCGGAGGTCCTTCCCAGCCGAGGGAGGTCCCGCTTGAGGTGACACCAGCTGCAGCGGCAAGCTCCTGACCAAGGTCCGAAGTTTCTGCCACACCAAATCCGGTGGGCTCCGACTCTGGACCTCAGAAGAAGTTCCACGACGACTAGGGCGAAAGCTTTCCAAGGTAAGAATTGTCTTCTCACCCTGAGTTGATGTTTCCATTATTTCCCTGTTTTTAATTTTTTGATCTTTACTTCCAGGATGTCGAAGAAGAAAGCCGAAACTTCGGCGCCTATTGCAGCAACTGATGTTGTGCAGGCTGAAGCTCCAACTTCGATCCTGATGCCTCCCCAAGTTGTGGCGGAAGACACAGTAGTTCTGGCGCGAGCTATCGTGGACTTGGTTCTAGAGATGACGCCAGAAGCTCCCGTGGTAGCGCCGGACCATGGGGGAGAGATTTGTGATGAAGCGCCAACGGTTTCAGTGCCGGCGTATGAAGTTTCAACGTTGGAGCCAGATACGGCAGAAGCTTCGGCGCCTGAGCTGGAGGTAATTGAAGCTCCAGCCCCCGAGCCAAAATTAGTTGAAGCTCCAAACTTGGAACCAGCGACTGTGAAGCTCCGGCACCTGAGCCGGAGGTAACCAAAGTTCCAACACCTGAGCCGAAAGAAGTTGAAGTCCTGGCAACCAAGCCAGAGGTGGAGGGAGCTTCAGACAAAGCTATAGTGTCCGCCCCGGAGGTGATTACTCTGGAGGCATCTATGTCGGAGCCGGAGCATCCACAAGGGTCAACAGCAGGTCCTCCACCGCCAGAGCCGATGAATGAGATCCGATGGAGGGACCTTCCTCATTAGCCCCGGAGGTTGGCCCTAGTGCCGTAGAGTCGCAGGGGACCACACTTGTGCCATGGGACCCAATAGATGTTTTCGAAGATTCGCTCGAGCCGGCAGGTGAGATCTAGGCTGGTCCAGAGCCAATTCCTTTGGGGTTGTCTATAGATAATACCTGCTCCAATGTCCATCAGGTCCAGCTGGCCTTTGACCACGAAAGCAAAGCCGTCGAAGAAGAGCGCAACACCTTAAGGTGTTGTCGCAATAGACTTATCTTTGAGATGAAGCTAACGCAGTCGAGGCTGACTAACGAGAAAAAATTTGTGGACAAGGAGAAGGCCCGGCTAGCCCTGATGGACCGCTTGTTGAACGAGCAAGAGGCTGCCATTAAGGCTCTTGACTAGAAGGCATGGGAGATTCTCGAGCATGCTTGGGAGACCAATGAGGTTGCTGATAATCATCAGGATAGCCTCAATGAACTAAATGAGGTGCTCCTCAAGCGCCAAGTGGCCCTCGTCGAGAGGGAAGAGAAGCTCCTGGAGAAGCAGGATGACATTTTGAAGAGGGAGGAGGAGCTCGCCCAGTGGATGTCTCTGGGAGAGAAGAGCTTGGCAGACCGCACAAAAAAGTTTGAACAACGGTGCAGGCAAGAGGAGGAGGAGAATTGGAAGATGGGACAGGAGCTCTCCAAGAGAGAAGTTGATGTCGCCACCAGGGAGGAGAAGGTGAAAGGCAGAGAGAAGGACCTGGCGAACCGCCGGAACTGCATCCACCTCCGGGAGTCAGAGCTTGCAGACCGCGAAAAGCAGGTGGCTGAGAGTATTCAGTAGCATGCCAAAGAGGTCAAACACATCACTCGGGAGGGTTCAGAGCTTGCGACTGTCAGGAGGTCACTGGAGGAACTTAGGAATTCGAGGGCGATTGAGTCCCAGCAGGTCTAGGACTCCCTGGGGCATGCCAAAAAAGCTTTGGTGTCGCTTGAACTTCAGTTTGGTACGTCCGGCTGACTCCGAGCCGGAGCTGGGCAAGGTGTTGGTGGCATTGAGCTCTACCAGGAACAAGCTGGACGCAATGGGTGCTGTCATCACCGATCAACTGGAGACAGGGGAGAAATCTCTGGCCAAGAACATTGTTGAATATGTGTTGATGTGTTTCAAAAGCCAGGACCCAATTATCTCTAGATCCGGTGGTCGAAGGACCCCTACTTGAAGAAGAAGATGCCACTAGGGCCAGCGTTCAAGAAGTTGCCCAGAAAGTTTCCTAATTTTTTCATAGGACTTAGGACCTCCAGTAGCTAGGACCTTTTTCTTCTGCCTTTCACTTGTAATCCTCATTTTGTAATCCAATCCTTTGAAATGAATGAAATCCAATCTTCTTTAATGAATGAATTCCATTTTGTATTTATCTTCAATGCATTGTCCTTTATCTAGTTGGTGCCCCCTACTAGATGTACATAATTTGATTGCGAACATGTATCAAAAGGATCTAATAATGGCTTGATGACGTGAACGCTTCGAACTTGTAGCTAGAACGCTTAGCTCTTAGGTCCAAAGTTTACTTCCAACATCTCTAGGGACCCTTTGTTGCGTTGACGGCGGGCCCCTGGGAGGTGTCGGAGCTTGGTAGGTCCGATGTCGCCCACTGCCAACACGTAGAGCATCGTTGGCAGGCCCCGTGGGGGTTTTCGGAGCTTGGTAGGTTCGACGGTGCCCACTGCCAACACGTAGAGCGTCGACAACGGGGCCCCTGGGGGTTGTTAGAGCTTAATAGGTCCAACGACACCCACTGTCAATATGTAAAGCGTTGACGGCGGGCCCCCTCGGATCGTCGGAGCTTCGTGGCTTTGACGGTGGACCCCACAGGTTTATTTATCCACCATCTTCATTTATTCTTCACATCGGCGGTTGGCCCCCAATGCTGTTGCTGAAGCTTGTTAGCTCCGAGGACATCCACTTTCAACGTATAAAACGTCGACGGCGGGCCCCATGGGGGTTGTCGGAGCTTAATAGCTTCAGCAACATCCACCATTGCCATGTGTTTTCCATTTTTCCTACGCATTAAAGACAAGAAAAACAGTAAAATTCGTCCTCTCTCCTATAAGTTGTTTGCGGCTTACTATTTTTATTTGAATTTTAGGTCCGAATGAACTCAGTATGGTAACAAGTAATTTGATGTAATCTCTTCATATTCGACTGCCTTCTGGACCCACCTTACTGAGGCCTGCCGGAATATAGGTAGAATGGCGTACTTAGAGTGATGGACCAGTCTAAGTCGATAGCGCACTCTGGACCTGTCATTGACTTTGGCATTCAGGTGAGTAGACCATCTAGCAATGCTAAGATCCGAAAAAGATCAACAATATGACTTGTATATCATATGAATAACTTGGACTAAATCTCAAAAAGAATTGCACAACTTTATTATAGACAAGAAGGAAAATAAATAATAAAAGAAATGAGCTTGTACAAAATTAATGCACATGGAGTCTGCTTTCACACAAAAATGTCTTTCATTATAGGTCCGAATTACAGGGGACACAAGGACACACTTAGGGTACAGAACCAGACCAAGTGTGCTATTCATCTTGTTCTAACCCAGAGTAGGTAAGCTACACTTTTAGTATAGGGACCAAGTCAAGTGTGCTTGAACTGCCCGAACCCTCCCGAAGGGTTCCGGATGTTCTCCTTTAGGACCTACCCGACCCTGTTCATTTACTCTATAACTTACATTATGTGTAATTACATACTCACCTCCGCGAAACTAAGCATAAAACTTACGGAGGTGCTCGATGTTCCAAGGATTGGAAGCGGAGTCCCATCCTCTATTGCCAAGCGAACGCATCCGGGACGGGATACTTTGATCACTCGGAAAAGACCTTCCTAGCTGGGGGACAGTTTGTTCATCCCTTCATGAGTTAGTATTCTCTGCAGCACCAGATCGTCTTCTTCAAGCTGTCGGTTGCGTACATGCCTTTGGTGATAGCGCCAGAGTGCCTGGCGATATCGTGCATTTTGAATAGCTGCTTGGCACCTTCCCTCGTCGATGAGGTCAAGGTCTTCACGCCGGAGCTTGTCCTACATGGCTTTGTCGAAGTTCCGGACCCAGAGTGACCCCATGGTGATCTCTGGAGGAAGGACTGCTTCAGCTCCGTACACCAGGAAGAAGGGTGTCTCTCCAGTTGACCGGTTAGGTGTTTTCCCGCTCGCCCATAGTGCAGACGAAAGCTCCTCTATCCAGTTGGCTACATGTTTCTTCAGGCGCTCATATGTGCGTGTCTTGGGTCCTTTCAGTATTTCTGCATTCGCTCTCTCAGTTTGTCTATTACTTGCCAGATGATCTACTGATGCGTAGCTGACTTTAATGTCGAGGTCTTCGAAATATTCTCGGAATGTTGCACTTGTTAATTGGGTTCTGTTGTTAGTTATGACTCTGTTCGGAACTCCAAATCTGCAGACTATGGACGTCAAGAACTTGATAGCTGATTGTTTGTTGATTGTCACAACTGGAGTACCTTCCAGCCACTTGGTGAACTTGTCGATGGTCACGTACAGGAACCTGTAACCTCCGACAGTTTTTGGGAAAGGTCCCAAAATGTCCATCCCCCACACAGTGAATGGCCATGTAGGAGGTATGATTTGCAATGACTAAGTCGGTGTGTGAATTTATTTCGCGTGGAATTGGCATGCTTCACACTTTTTTACCAGCTCAACTGCATCTTGGAGAGCTGTAGGCCAATAAAAGACATGCTAGAAGGCTTTACCAACCAACATACGGGAAGATGCGTGGTTCCCACACTCGCCTCCAAGGATTTCCGCAAGGAGCTCGCGGCCTTCTTCTCGGTCAATGCACCGCATTAAGACGTCGTTGGCACCGCGCCGGTAGAGATCCCCTTCTACCAGCGTGTATATTTTAGCCAATCTGACGATCCGGTCAGTGGATGCACTGTCTTCAGGAAGGATGTTGTCTTTCAAGTAGCTCCGGATCTCCGAGATCCATGCATCAGAGCTAACTAGAGCCTCTGGATCTTGCGCGCTAGGTTGCTCGGAGCTTCCTTGTGACATCCTGGCTCAAGGTTTAATAGGATTGATAGAATAACTCATACCACCAAGGTATACCTTCTTTTCCAGAAGCTGACCTGCAAAGAACTTTGAGGTTAAGTGTGCTTGGCCCAGAGCAATTTGCGGATGGGTGACCGACCGGAAAGTTTTTCCGAGTGCGCACGGGTGAGGACAAAATGCGCAGAAAAGACTAGTGTTGGTATGTGGGGCTAACCTGTGATCCTAGAGAACTGCCAGAAATAATGACCGCCAAGCCCATTGAACGTATGGACGTGGCCAAGAGGGGATGCTCCCGGCTTGGGAGTTGACCGACGAGGACATCGGTTTCTAAGGGGGTGGATTGTAACATCCTGGCTGAAGGTTTAATAGGATTGATAGAATAACTCATACCACCAAGATATACCTTCTTTTCTGAGAGCCCATCTGCATAGAACTCTAAGGTTAAGCATGCTTAGCCTGGAGCAATTTATGGATGGGTTATCGACCGGGAAGACTTCCTGGGTGCGCACGAGTGAGGAAAAAATGTGTAGAAAAGACTAGTGTAGGTTTGTGGGGCTAGTCTGTGATCCTAGAGAACTACCAGAAGTAATGACCGCCAGACCCGTAGTGGCTGGGGTGTTACATTCCTGCATCGCCTACAATTCTTGGTGGATGCCATGGTAACAGGACTACCGGGACTGCCATCTTTTGGATGTTGGTCTTGCCCCTTCGCCCAGTTCGGCAGGCTGAACGGTGGGTCTTGATAATCTCCTAACAAAAACTCCGTCGGGATCTTGAGCTCCGGTTGAAGCCTTCGTCGAGATTTCATCAGCTTCAGTGTTGTTGAGACACTGGACATGGTAGAGGTCCAGGAGGTCGAAGTCCTTGTGGAGCTTCTGGACTTCAAGGAGGTAAGCGGCGAGTTGCGGGTTGTTGCAACTGCATTCACCATTGACTTGCTTAATAATGAGCTGCGAATCACCATTCACTAGCATCTGCTTGACGCCATATGATAACACCACCTTGATCCCGTAGATGAGAGCTTCATAGTCTGCCATGTTGTTGGTTGCCTTGAAATCAAGGTGTACCATGTACTTGACCTTCTCCCCAGTCGGAGCGGGGAGGAGGATTCTAGCTTCAGCCCCCTGCTTCTGCATGGTGCTATCCAATTAGAGAGTCCAGTGAGGCTAAGTGAAGACCGGGACCTTCGGTTCCGACTTCTACTCATTGGGGCCCCTGGATTCGATGATGAAGGTGTCCACCCCACCACGAAGTCAGTCAATGCCTGACTCTTGATAGCATGTCGAGGCAAGAATTCGAGATCGAACTCTGCGAGCTCCGCTACCCACTTTACAATATTCTGAGTAGAATTTGCCCCTTCCTGACGCGCCAAATGTCGAAGTGTGTGGTCGACACTTCCCCTGGTACTACTAGATTGTAGTCCGCAGAGGTTCGTAATTGGTTGGGGCGCGCGTGAGATTCTGAACGAGACAGTGACATAAGGGATTTTTATGTGGTTTAGGCCGCCTGAGCGTAATACCCTACTCCACGGGTGGTTGTTGTATGAGTGTGTATGTCTTGGGGTTGATTGCCCTTGTCCTTTGTACCGTGCGACACAACCCTTTTATAGTCCAAGGACTGGCGGTTACATTGTCAGCCTAGCCCGACATGTGGCCCTGATGTTGTTTAACTACCTAATTCATGATTTGTAAATTTTAAGTATATTTAATATTGTGATAACGCGCCTTAATGGCGGCGTTACCAGTACTATATGTCCTCTGATCGTGTGTCATTAACATGGCATTAATGACATGTAATCAGGTCTTGTAACAGCTGCTTTAACTACCTATTGAATGTCTGCGTCGTTGGAGATCCGACAGTCTTCCCGTTGCAGGCTTATGTCTGGAGGCTCGACACGTGGCAGCTCCAGAGCATCCCACTATGCAGAGGCAAGTCTGGAGCCGCTATACAGGTGGCAGCACCAGAGCTTCCCTCTAATGGGGGTTAGGTCCGGGGCCACTGAACACGTGGCATGACCGGAGCTTTCCTATACAGGGAGTTAGGTCCGGCCTTGCATTACATGTGGCAGCGCTGGAGCTACCCTAATGAGGGAGGCGGGCCCAATGTTGCGGGGCACTAAGAGCCTTCGGAGGTCTTCAATTTGGACAGGTTGAACTATGTGGCTTTTCTTGCGGTATCGTGGGGTACCAACAGCCTGGGTCACGAGCGGCGTGCTCTGGCGGCAACGAGGCGAGGAGAACATGGAGGGCCAGTGATTGCTAGGTTTTGTGTTTCCCTTTGTGTTACCCGAGTGACGTTGGGGCCTTCCCTCCATTATTGACAAACAAAGAATCAACCAAAAATCATGAATAACATGATATCTATTTTTGTGGCGATGAAGGACAACCTTTAGTAGGAGAGAATCATGACATCATGCAATTATTTAAATGTGAGACACTTGGTCGTATAACATCACATAGATCCAAGCACCACACTTACGAAGTAACTTTAATGAGTAGTGAATAAAACAACATAGTGATGTAATGAAAGAGCACAACTGATATAAGAAGCAACAAAATATCATGAATAACCAATCACTATAGGAAACGCGATCATTTGTGACGGTAGGTCATCTCAAATAGTTTAATATGCGACGGCCAGCCCTTGGCCGTTGCAAAATATGCAGCCGTCGCAAATTGGAATCTATTTGCGATGGCTAAAGTTGAAGCCGTCACAAATAGGCCTTTATTTGCGACGGCTTCATAATAAGTCGTCACAATTAAATTGACTATCGCAAATAGGACGTAATTTGCGACGGACAGAGAAAACATTGTCGCAAGTAAACTAAATTGTGACGGCCAAGCCTAGAGCTGTCGCAATTAATGGAGAAAATAAAAGGGATATACCCCGACCCACTATCGGCCCGACTCACACACTTACACGCTGCTCCAGTCGCTCCCCACGCCCGCCGCTGCTCCCACGCCCGCCGCCTCCCCGATGCTCACCGCCTCCCCGACGCCCGACACCCGCCACCTCCCCGATGCCCGCCACCTCCCCGCCGCCTGCTGCCGCCGCCTCCCTCACGCCTAGGGCTGGGTATTCGGTTAACCGGCAAAATTTGGTTCGGTTTTTTGGTTTTTTGGTTTTTTAATAAATTCGTTTTTTGGAAAATAGAAACCGAAATATAACTTGCAAAATCAAAAACCATCCACCGGTTAACCGTCCAATTTGGTTCAGTTTTTGATTAACCAATAAAAAACCGAACTTGACTCCAAACCCTCATTTCTCTCGACTTGGTCATCCGCCCTGCTCCATGAGCAGCTTTCTTGGAGCAGCTTGGGTAGCGCTGCCCCACCTCGCATGGGACGCATCTTTCCTGAGCCCGAGGAAGCTCACCATGGCCATGACCATAGAGCCACCAGAGGAAGAGCGCCTTGAGAGGTTTTGTTGTTACTTCGCAGCGCGTTGTCCAAGGTCGCCACTGTGAGGCTGTGTTGTTGCTTCACCGATGGTTGTGCACGGAAGACAAGGGACCTGAACCTCCTGACGAGGGCCCTTTTGATCAGGAAGAGTGACTTGGCATAGGCCTTGGACATGGCTTGTTGTCGTACCAAGGGGCGGCGGGGGTGCTCCACGGCCGGTCGCTAAGCTTGCTTGGCGTCAGCCATGGGGGCTCTAACGGTGGGGCTTTTGAGTGTCGACTGGCGACCACATTGGGCATGGGGTGCAATGGGGGTGCACCAGGGTTGAGGTGGCTGGATAGGCCTTGAGTCTTGGCCATGGTTAGGGTTGTTAGGAACAGAGTACTATGCAGTTGGGTTCGGCTGAAAATTGAAGTCATCAAGTTTGTTGGGCTTAATTCTGTTAACCCGGTTAACTGAAGGAAAAAAACCGAAAACCGAAATAAAAATTGGTTTTTTTCAGAATGAAAATCAAAATCTATTCCGGTTGGGTCGGTTTCGGTGTTCGATTTTTGATTTTTTTGCCCAGCCCTACTAAAGCACGCCGCGCGCTCGCCTCCTCGGCTGCCTCACCGAAGGGGGTGCCTCCCCCAAGGTCCTCCCCTCCCATGTTCATTTAGCCTTTGTGATTTAAGCTTGTGATTAGGCTTTGTGCATCGCAAATGATTAGCTCGATCTCCTATGTTAATTTTGGCTTTGTGATTCACATTTGCGATGCACATTTGCTTATGTTTATTGCCATGCTTATTGCTATGCTTATGTTTAGATGCTATGTATATTGCCATGCTTATTGCTATGCTTATGTTTAAATGCTATGTATATTGCCATGCTATCTTTGTTGTCATGCTTATGCTTATTGCCATGCTTATTGCCATGTTTATTGCCATTCTTATGCATATTGTCATGCTATGTAAATGTTTATTGCCATGTTTAGAATTATAGCTTAGAATAGTTTAGACGTCGGACGCCGACCGCCTCCCTTGCTCCCGCCCCCGACGCTCTTGTGTCCATCACAATAATTACATTTAGGACAATGTAATTAAGTTAGAATTTATAATGCATGTTATTAGAATTTATAATTTTAATCCAGTTATTATACGTGTTATTAGAATTGATAATTTTTTGTCTTGTTATTTTGATTGCTTGTGTGTTTAGATACTATATGTACCTAAACAGGATTCGGACCGACTTGGCCCGACACAACCCATCTATCGTCCGATAAGGCACATTTAGTTGTAAAGTATGGGTCTAGGCGAATGGCGATGGTGACGACGGCAAGCACCAGCGCGTGGATGGCGGACCCTGACGGAGCAGATTTTATCTCTGACCCACTTATAGTCGTCGTATGTTGACAGCGGGTCCTGAAGGGTATAACGTACGACGAATAACCTAGTGCCTCCCGTTCTTTTCTCCTCTCTCATTCTTTCCTTGCATTCTCTATCTTTCACCTTTCACCTTACACAGCTAACCGTAAAGCCGTCGTATGTTAACTTGGTTCACCTACTTACAAGGGCTAATCCTAAAGCCGTCGTAAGTTAATTTTGGATAGTTGACCCCAAAGATTGAAGAACTGCACCATTTTTGAGGTTACGATACATTTGTTCTTGCACACTAAGTGGAGCAAGTGTATTATCTACCTTATCCATGCACAAAGCTCAGTGCTTGGTGGGTGGTATATAAGGTGAATCCTCGTGGGCGGTTATATACTCTTGGGGATGATGGTTACCATGATAGTAAAGACGTTGAAGAATTGTACCAAGAAGAGTTGCGAGACACTTTTATCGTCGAGCCTGGTGCAGGATTCGATCAATTAGTTGGAGATGTTGAAGATGTAGAGACAGATGATATGAGAAAATGAAAATTAGAACAGGTCATGATGGAGGATCGTTGGGTTGGTTTAAGGAGTAGGACACATGATAATGATGTTGATGAACTTTGAAAGTGATTACAAGTAACGTTTTCTTGAAGGTAGTAACATGAATTTTGTATATCTTATTTGCATATTTACTGATTATCTATTAAAACAGGATGGCGTCAAAGAAGGTGGCAGCAATAAGGGGGTTCTTTCCCTATAGTGTTGAGGACGCTTTGGCTGGTGCCTCGTCGAACGGGAGCAGACGTTCTCAGCTGTTGGGGCATATTTTGACTAGCTCTAGGGCTTCGTCACAGCAGACGGCACAGGTAAATTTCACTAGTCTTTGACAAATTCTTCAAATTCAATTTATAATTAAACTTATCTATGAACCATTTGAATGTTGTAGTCCTCACCGACTGACTCAGAAGCTAGGGCGCTAGTTGAGCCTGGCTACCCTTTGGTGAGCCAGCCCTCGGCCAGCCAGCCCTTGGGTGGCGAGCCTTCTGTTCCTGAGCCCTTTGACTCAGCCGGTGATGAGCCTTCTAGGTCACCAGACGTGATGCCCGAGCCGAGGCGGTGGACGAGGAGGACTCACTTTGTCCAGACCCGATTCCGAAAATGAACCAAGTGCAGTATATGTGTGCCTAGGATGTTCAACACACATACACAAGTGCATCACAAATGATATACAGACAATTACCACATCTCAAATTATTAAACAAGTACTTTTATTACACAATTCATAATAATTTCCAATACAAGCACTAATGAATATTAATGACAAGTTTCAACCAATGCAGCGGAAGTAAACTAATTAAGCAAACTAAACAGCTAAGCAGCATAAGCATTAGGGTAGCGCAGCTCCAATCAACACCACAGGAAAAGCTAACGGTAGACACGGCCTAGAACTCCGTATTATTGCCATTAAACTCCCAATCCTGACTTGCAACTGTTGGTGGGGGAATTGCAAGAGTGAGTACATTTTGTACTCAGCAAGTGTTGAAAGTATGACATGTAGCTGATACAAATGATAAAAATAATAATGGCCAAGTGTTGAAAAGTACATTAAAACATTTGAAAAGCAATATATTGTACGAATGTGAAGTAACCATGTAGTTATTATAATACCAGTCCATATTTAATTACCATCATCCATATTCCAGATTTCACATTACCAATGACCATAATCAATACCAAAATTTAATTCATAACCATTCATAACCATATCATTAACCATAACAATTACCAACCATAACCAACCATCCATCCCAAATCCCAAGTTTTCCTCTAATCATGTAGGTCATCCAGGTGCTCTTAACCGGGAGCACGGCTATCATGATAGTTTATTAGACTCTGCAGATTTTGTACCACTTTACCCACGTGTTTGTGATTTCATCACCTTTTGATGACTATAGAATCTAAATTATGCCATCTCACACTTCCTTAGGTGTGTGGCCAAGAGATCACAAAATAGCCTTTACAAAGGGATTACTAGCATATTTAGACCCCACTGAGGTTTCACCGGTGGCGATGTCTCCTACAGAGCACATCTTCAACCAAGGGCCCCCTCTTGAGCCATTCGGATTTCAGGGTAGTCCCACCAATCATCAACAAACCCAATCTGACTACCCCTTCCCCGAGCATCCTTAATGATCCAAATAGCACTGGCAAAGCCCTAATTAATCAGCTACGCCGCACCCATACTTGGCCTCGTGGTGGCACTATAGTCCTGGCTTATTCTCGCATGAACCAGACCTTAGATCTAAAGCAAGCAAACCACAGTAACATCCAACCCATCCACATACCAAGCTTTCTTAGATCACCCATTACCATATCATATTAATCAGTTCATATTAATCATAATCTCATTAATGCATAATTAAATTAAGCGGTATAGTTGTTTTCCCATCCCAATTAATTAAGCAAAGCAAAAATATAAAACCCTTCCCGACTCTCTACCATAAATTCCATGTGATAAGGGTGGGTTAACAAAGCTAGTAAACTTCCTACCATAGGATTCCTATCAAATTGACACAAGCATGCAGTTTTGCAAACAAAACATTTATTTTCAAAATAGGATCAATATGCTTCAAGGACACTTGCCTTGCTCTTGGGATTGGTTCGGGTCAAAGCCTTCAAACTCTTGGTGTTGTAGATCCTCTGCAGCACTCTCTAGCGCAAATCCGTCTAATCTGCACAATAATCATACAAACAAGAAACACAATCAAAAAGTGCACAAATATTACTCGAGATGACATGACATGCATGATTAATGCAAATGCAAGGTGGAACTTGTTAATGAGTTGCTTTTAATCATCACTAACTAGTTCTAATAGTTATTTACAAGTTTATACAGGTTTGGATTTGATTAGATCTAATTTTAGAATTAATTCGAAAGAAATTAACCAGGAAAATTGGACTAGTCCGCTAGGGACCGGACAAATCCGCACTTCGCGAGATCGGCAGATTAGGGTTTTCCTAGATCAACGTGAATTTGGAGATTTGGGGTTGGATTCATGTAAGGAAAAGAGAATAGAAGGTATAACAGGTGTTTAGAACTCCAAAGAATCAAGGATCTTGGAGGTAACACTTGAATCTTGATGATCTAGGGTTGATGATGAACTTGATGGTGATTTGTTGATGAAGAACGCAAAGTTGATGGAGATATTGATCCTCTTTCGTTTCCTCCTCTTATTCTTCTTGTTCTAGATCTCCTTCTCCCTCCTTGGTGGCGGCTACTCACGAGCTAGGGTTTGGGTGGGGTGGAAAAGTGGCAAATAGATGTCAAGCCAAGGGGTGGGGTTGTTTATATAGAGGTGGAGGCTAGGGTTCAATGGATTTCGAGTTTGGGGGTGAGTAGAGGCCGGTTTAGAGTCCCTCATGGGCTCTAAAAGAGTTAGGCACGGCGTCCCTAGGCCCACTTAACGAAAAACCCAAGAAACAAGTCGTGAAACAAGAGATCAATTCAGAGTCACAATTTATCGGACAAGTCTGAAAAGGACCGGACTAGTCCGAAGTTGTCCAGATAGAAATCAGACAAGTCCGCTCTGGACATCGGACAAGTCCGAACTTTTCTAGAAGGGAAAAACAGACAAGTCTGGTCTAAAATCGGGCAAGTCCGACTTTAGTCAGAGAGGAAAACGGACAAGTCCGCTGGAACTCCGGACTAGTCCAGACAAGTCGAGGGACTTAGAAAATTTTCAAGGATTCTTGGAACACCGGACTAGTCTGCATAGGACCGGACAAGTCTGAAAGTGTCCAGAGGCAAAAACAGACTAGTCTGCAAAAAAACGGACAAGTCCGATCGAGGTTAGAGAGAAATCAGACTAGTCCGTACTAAAATCGGACTAGTTCGCATTTCCCAGAATTGTTAAGTGCGGTTTTGTTTTTAATTCATTTTAAACTTGTTCCTTTTTATGTTGCTTAGTATTAAACATGTATTGGAATGTATGCAATGCATGATGGATGAAAATGAGGGTGTTACAGGCTCACCATATTCGACGGAGTAGTCGACTCGAGGGTGGCACGACCTGCGAGATGCAGCTTCACACAGGCTTTATCGATGGGCCCGAGTCGCCGTGTCTCACAGGTGAAGACTCTCACCCATCAGGTCGAGGAGGGCAAGGCGGAGATGGAGGCGGCGAAGGCGGTGATGCAGGCTACCATCTCCTATCAGCAAGCCTTCATGGAGTAGATGCGGGAGGCGATGGAGGTGCAAAGGCGGGCGATGGCGGTAAGTTAAAGTAATTTAAATTCATTGCTGTCGCTACCCTAGAAACCGTACACCCCCTGAGGTCACAAAGATCTCAAAAGAAAGTCATCTACTTGGTTTGAAGACCCTCGAAGGCCCACATGTCAGACATAACCGGACCCGCTTCTCTAACATGGTTAATCCTTGGGTCGCCACATGTACTACCAAACCGGAGCTACCGCCCACAAGGGGGAAGCTCCGGACCATGTACCGAAATGGCACCCCCGGACTTAGCCCCTGACCGAGAGAAGCTCCGGACCTGACACGTGTCGGGTAGTCCCGGAGCTACCTGTTTCCCACAGCAAGCTCCAGAGCTGCCACGAGTCCGACCGTCGGATCTTCAGCTTCTAACCTCCGGAAGACCCCGCAACAGCTCCGGATCTTCCAAGGAGAGCCAAGGACTTCAAGACCCAATTAAGTGTCATTAATACCATATTAATGACACTTAAACGGGCGATCTTAACACCAGTAACGGTACTGTCAAAGCCCGTTATAGGATCATTAAGAGAAATTAAATGTGTATCAATACTAGTAACCGCCGGGGCCACATGTCAGTCCAGGCTAACCTGTAACGGCCTGCCCTTGTACTATAAAAGGATAGGCCGACGATACACAGGGATATACTGAGACGAAGACATGCGCCTCAGACGCTCATACAGCTAATACAACACCAACACACCCGTGGAGTAGGGTATTACGCTCAGGCGGCCCGAACCATGTAAACTCTTGTGTCTCTTGTGTCAACTCTTATTCACCTTCTTGAATCTCCGCGCGCCCACACCGAACATCAAACTCCCCTATCACTTTAGTAGTGTAGGGAGATCTGCCGGTTCCAAACCACCGACAGTTGGCGCGCCAGGTAGGGGCGCCTGAGATTTCGAGAATGGTGAACTCTGCTGCTGGATCATCCAATGGCCAACCTGCCGCTCAGGGTGTTGGGGGCAATCCCTCCAACAGGCAGCCACCAGCAGGAGCCTCAGCACCAGCAGGAGTCACACTCCCACCACCACCGTCTGCTCCAGCAAATCATGCTGAACAACGTGATGGTGCGTCGGCGTCGCTTACTGCGTCGGCAAATCATGACAACCCGGAACACGCGCTCCATGCAGCGCGTGCTCTTCTCCAACGCCCACCACCTCCGGACGCATCTCGGGATGCACTGGAGCAGTGGAGGGCCGATGTGGAGCATTTGATTGCAGCAGCAGCCGAACGCCTCAGCAACCAGGGTCCTCCTCCTTCAGGAAGAGCCCCGTCGTAGCGGCGGACTTTGTCTGGAAGACTTGGTCCGCATGTCTCTAACAGCAGGAGACGTGCTGCATCACAACAAGTGACGTTATTGCCTTCTGGGGCTCGGCGCACTCACACGGTATCCAGGCTTTCGACTCACGACCTCCGGGCGGAGCTTGATCGCCGATACCGCCAGCAGGATGGCCGAGTCCATATTGAGCGTGCCCGTGAAAGATGGGAAGCTCAGGACCTTTCTACTCCTGAAGGAGTAGGAGGAGGTTGTTCAACCTTGGCCATGCATCTGCGCATGGTTAGATGGCCACAGAAGTTCCGGCCTCACCTGCCGAAAAAATTCGACGGGACTGTCAATCCCGCCGAATTTCTTCAGATATACTCCACTGCAATCTTGGCAGCCGGAGGAAATGAGGCCGTGATGGCCAATTACTTTCCAGTGGCCTTAACTGGGACTGTCAGGTCCTGGTTTATGAGCCTTCCACCCAACTCTATCAATAGTTGGGAAGAGTTGTGTCGTCAGTTCACTGCCAACTTTGGGAGTTCATACACCCGGCCAGGCACTGAACTGGACCTTTTTGCGGTCGTGCAAAAAGGGGGAGAATCCTTGCGGTCATTCATCCAGAGGTTCTCTCAGGTACGAAACACTATCCCTTCTATCTCTAGCTCCTCTGTCATTGTGGCATTCAGACAGGGCGTACGGGACAAGAAGATGTTGGAGAAACTGGCGATCAAAGAGATCACCAGTGTCACGAAACTCTTCAGCTTGGCTGACAAATGTGCCCGAGCTGCGGAGGGCCGTGAGATGCACTCCAAATCGACCTTGGAGGGTCACAAAAAACCCTCCAAATAAGAAGCCGCTACCTCCGGGAGTGGCAAGAAGAAAAAGAAGACCAACGGCAAGAAGAAGCCGTCGGCCAGCACATCCAACGTTGCAGCTACTGCAGCTCTGGGTGGCCGGGGGCCACGCCCCGAGAAGCGACCTCGACTGTCTTCTGAAGACGGTGGCAAACCCAAAGTGTGGTGTCTCATTCACAAGACGGGCAGCCACAGTTTGGAAGACTGCTGGGAGGTCCAAAACCTTGCCGAGCGCTACAGCAAGCGCCAGGAAGAATCTCCTTTCCGACAGAGGGAAGGAAAGCAAAAGGTCGACGAAGCTCCAGCTAAACAGGAGTTAGGGTTTCAGGATCCCAAAAAGGTCCTGAAGGCCGTCTACACCTCCGTCGACGATGATTCTGACGTCTCTGACAACGAGCATCGGAAGACCATGAACACCATTTTTGGTGGATCATGGGATATCACCTCCCGTCGCGTCATCAAGACTATGCGTAGGGATATGGCCGCTGTAGCACCTGCAGTCAGGCCGGAACCTCATCGAAAGTGGATGGACATGGACATCACTTTTGATGCTTCAGATTGTCCCCGGAGCATGGTTGGAGCAGGATAGTTACCCTTGATGGTATCGCCTACCATCAACAACATCCAGCTCCACCACGTCATGGTAGACGGAGGTTCGGGGCTTAACCTCATCAGCTTCGAAGCTTTCACTAAGCTTCAGCTCCGACCTTCGGATCTCCACCCCTCTCGACCTCTCTCCGGAGTAGGTCCGGGGGCCATCACCCCACTCGGAGCTATTACTCTCCCTGTTACCTTCGGGACACGGGAGAAGTATCGCACCGAGAAGTTGGTCTTCGATGTCGCGCAGATCAACTTACCCTTCAATGCCATCTTGGGTACACCTGCCCTGTACAAATTCATGGCGGCTGCTCATTATGGCTATCTGGTGTTGAAGATGCCAACGCCAGTAGGCGTTCTCCGGATCCGCGGAGATCGCACTGCCGGAGTAACTGCACTGGAAGAACTTCATGCGCTCACCACGGCACAAGAGGAGGACTCCAGGCAGGAGCAAGCTCCAAAACCCCTGAGCATTCGCCAACAAGGCTCGACTTCTGCACCTCGAGTGCAGCCAAGCGGCGACACCGACATTCCCGTCAAAGTCGTCCAAATTGGTTCCGATGCCGCTCAAACCACCCGTATATCGGGAGGATTGAACGAAAAATAGGAACTCGCGCTCATCACTTTCCTCCAGGCTAACGTTGACGTGTTTGCTTGGCAACCGTCACAAATGCCTGGGATCCCCAGGGAAGTGATTGAGCATAATCTGAAGATCTACCCCGATGCCCGGCCTGTGCATCAGAAGCCTCGGAAGCAATCCGTAGAGTGGCAGAACTTCATCCGACAAGAAGTAAAGAAGTTGCTCAAAGCTGGATTCATCCGAGAAGTCTTCCATCCAAAATGGCTGGCAAACCCAGTCGTTGTGCCCAAGGCCGGCGGGAAGCTTCGGATGTGCATCGACTACACCACACTAAATAAGGCATGTCCAAAAGATCCATTCCCACTACCTAGAATAGATCAGATAGTGGATTCCACCTCCGGGTGTGAATTACTGTGCTTCCTAGATGCATATTCCGGATATCATGAAATCAGGATGTCTAAGGAAGATGAAGAGCATACTTCATTCATCACAGTAGATGGGTTGTATTGTTACACAGCCATGCCCTTTGGTCTAAAGAATGCAGCTTCAACTTTTGTACGAGCTATGTACAAAAGTTTTGAAGAACTTATTAGAGACATAGTGGAAGTGTACGTCGATGACATCGTGGTCAAGGTCAGGAACAAGGAGTCACTCCTTGACACCTTGCAGGCTGTCTTCGACAAGCTGCGGGCCACCTGCACGAAGCTAAACCCAGACAAGTGTGTCTTTGGGGTTAGCTCCGGAAAACTTCTTGGTTTCCTGGTAAGTCATCGGGGCATAGAAGATAATCCGGCAAAGATTAAGGCCATTGAAGACATGCGGCCACCAACCCGCATCAAGGACGTCCAAAAACTAACTGGATGTCTAGCAGCCCTCAGCCGGTTCATCTCAAGACTGGCGGAACGGGCACTTCCCTTCTTCAAGTTATTGAGGAAGTCCGGACCATTCCAATGGTCCGAAGAAGCAGAAAAGGCATTCCAGGAGCTGAAACAGTTCCTCACTACCCTACCAATTCTGGTAGCTCCAAACCCTGGTGAGTCTTTATTGCTTTATATTTCAGCTACTGACGAAGTCGTCAGTATGGTTCTGGTCGCGGAGAGACTAGAACTACCCCACACTCAGGAATCCAGACCCCTTCAGGAAGGTCCGGAGGTTCCTGAAAGTGAGTCTGGGTCTCAGCTCCCAGATTCAAATCCACCGGAAGTTGTTTCAGGAGACCTAGACCCCTCCGGGAGGGTCCAGGTCATTTCTGAAGAAGCCCCGGGTTCCTCCAGCCAGAACCCGGAGGTCCCCGAAGAAAATCCGGGCCCTTCTGAGAGGGTCCGGGTCAGTGAAGAGGAAGCTCCGGACCCCTCTGGGAGGGTCCGAACCATTCAACGCCCGGTATACTTCATTAGTGAAGTATTGCATGATGCCAAGACTCGATACCTAGAGGTGCATAAGCTGCTCTATGCAGTTCTTATTGCCTCCAGGAAGCTTCGACATTACTTCCAAGCTCACAAAGTCTCGGTGGTGACCTCCTATCCACTTCGAGCAATCTTGCATAATCCCAATTCAACTGGGAATATTGCAAAGTGGGCAGCGGAATTGGCTGAATTTGATCTTGAATTTATTTCAAGACAAGCAGTCAAGAGTCAAGCATTGGCAGATTTTGTGGCAGAATGGACTCCCTCTCCATCAAACCCTGGGGGCCCCAGTGAGCAGAAGACGGAGCATCAAGCTCCAACCTTCACTGAGCCTCACTGGACCCTCTACTTTGACGGCTCCATGCAGAAGCAGGGGGCCGGAGCTGGAATCCTTCTCCTTGCACCGACTGGGGAGAAGGTGAAATACATGGTACACCTTGACTTCAAGGCAACTAACAACATGGTAGAGTATGAAGCACTCATCTACGGACTAAAGGTGGCACTGTCATACGGTGTCAGGCAACTGCTGGTCAAAGGAGATTCACAGCTCATCATCAAGCAGGTGAAGGGTGAATGCTCCTGCAACAATCTTCAGCTAGCTGCTTATCTCCTAGAAGTCCAGAGGCTTCAAAAGGACTTTGAAGTCCTAGACCTCCACCATGTTCAGCGTGCCCACAACGCTGAAGCCGACGAACTCTCGATGAAAGCGTCAACCGGAGCTCCGGCTCCTGACGGAACTTTTGTCCGTAGATTGTCGAAACCCACAGCTCAGCCTGCCGAACTGAGCGAAGGGGGCGAGATCAGCATCCCGAAGCTGACGGTCCTGATGGCCCTGTTACCATGGTAGCCATCAAGGGTCGTAGGTGCTGCCGGAAGCTCCGAGCAACCCAGCACGCAAGACTCAAATGCTCAAGTTAGTTCCGATGCATGGATCTCGGAGATCCGGAACTACTTGGAAGACAACATCCTTCCTGACGATGATGTATCCACTGACCGGGTAGTCAGATTGGCTAAAAGATACACGCGCCAACGGCATCCTAATGCGGTGCATCACAAGGGAAGAAGGCTGCGAGCTCCTCGCAGAAATCCATGGAGGCGAGTGTGGGAGCCACGCGTCTTCCCGCACGCTGGTTGGTAAAGCCTTTCGGCATGGCTTCTACTGGCCTACAGCACTCCAGGATGCAACTGAGCTGGTGAAAAGATGCAAAGCATGCCAATTTTATGCAAAGCAAATTCACACTCCGGCTCAGTCCTTACAAATGATACCTCCTACGTGGCCCTTCGCTATGTGGGGGATGGACATCTTGGGACCTTTCCCAAAAGCCGTCAGAGGTTATAAGTTCATGTACGTCGCCATTGACAAGTTCACCAAGTGGCCGGAAGCAACTCCAGTTGTGACAATCAACAAACAATCAGCTATCAACTTTCTGCAGTCCATTGTATGCAGATTTGGAGTTCCAAACAAAATCATCACTGATAATGGGGCCCAATTCACAAGCTCCGCATTCCAAGGATACTGCGAAGACCTTGGCATACAGGTTTGCTACGCCTCCGTAGCTCACCCAGCCAGCAATGGCCAAGCCGAGAGAGCAAATGCTGAAATCCTTAAAGGACTCAAAACGCGCACCTATGAGCACTGAAGAAACATGGAGCCAACTGGATCGAAGAGCTTCCGCCCACTCTATGGGCCAACGGGACATCTCCAAACCGGTCAACCGGAGAGACACCCTTCTTTTTGGTGTACGGAGCTGAAGCAATCCTTCCTTCGGAAATCACCTTTGGTTCACTCCGGGTCCGGTCCTTCGACGAAGCCATGCAGGACCAGCTCCGGCGTGAAGACCTAGACCTCCTTGAGGAGGGAAGGTGCCAAGCAGCTGTTCGGAATGCCCGATATCGACAAGCCTTACGGCGTTATCACCAGCGGCATGTACACAACCAACAGCTCGAGGAAGGCGATCTGGTGCTACGGAGAATACTATCCAAAGAAGGGCTAAACAAACTCTCCCCCGGCTGGGAGGGGCCCTTCCGAGTGATCAAAGTATCCCGTCCTGGAAGCGTTCACTTGGCTACTGAGGATGGGACACCTCTCCCAAATCCTTGGAACATCGAGCACCTCCGTAAGTTCTACACTTAACACCACGGAGGTGAGTCTTGAGTAACTTGAGATGTATGTTATAGAGTCATTGTACAGAGTTGGGTAGTTCCTCCGGGAGAACAGCCGGACCTTTCCCGAAAGGTCCGTAAAGTTCATGCAGCACTTGTCACAGTCTCCGGACTAAAAGTGTGGCTAACTACCCTGGGTCAAACGAGAAATGAAACACGCTTAGCCTAGTTCCGTACCCTAAGAGTGTACTTGTTTCCCCTGTACCCCGGACCTATAATGAAAGACATTTTCATGTGAAATAGACTCCACATGCATTTATTTTGTACAGGCTCAACATTTTTATTTTCCTCTTTCTTGTCTATAACGAAGACGTGCATTTCTTAAGAAATTTTAGTTCGACTGGTTTATATACGATTCGAGTTGTATTGTCAGTTCTTTTGGATTCAAATATCGTTCAAGGTCAACTCGCCTGAAAGCCGCCAAGGCAATCTAGGGCCGGAGTGTGCTATCGACTTAGCCTGGTCAAGCACCCTAAGTACGCCACTCTACCTACACCCCGGCAGGCCAAAGTAAGGAGGGTCCATGAGCAATTGGATTTAAAAGAAAAGACATCACATTCGGTTGTATTTAGAATCACGTTTGAATCAAAATCTTCTTGAGAGTCATAAGTCGCGACGAAGTTATAGACAAGAAACAAATTTTACTATTTTTCTTGGCTTAAGTGTGCAGGAAAAATAAAGTCTACGTTGATGGAGGAAAGCCGGAGCAAAATAAGCTCCGACTCCCCTAAGGGGGCCAGCCGTCGATGCCGAATAAAAGATGGTGAAAAGACCCTGCAAATGGAGTCTGCTGCCAACAAACTGAGTGTTGGCAAAGGTCATTGCCGGAGCTACTAAGCTCCAACACCCCGGAGGGTTAACTATCGATGCTCTATGCGTTGATAGAGACTATTGCCGGAGCTACCAAACTCCAGCGATAGACAATGCCGGAGCTTCTAAGCTCCGACAACCTCAGGGGGCCTTCACTATCGAAGACTTCGAACCTAAATTCTACAAGTTCGGAGCAAAAGAGTCTTCAACAATGCACAATATCCTCTTGGTACATGTTCACAATCAAATTGTGTACATCTAACAGGGGGCCAAGTGAAGATAAAAGTGTTGAAGACAAAAAAAAGTGAAATTCGTAAAATTTGGGGATTTCATTTATCTGGAGACAAGATATTACATCTGGAGACAAGGGATTACAAAATTGAGGAAGAAGAAGAGAAAATACAAGTGAGAAGTACAGAGATGGTCCTAGACCCTATGGAAGAATTGGGCGACCTTCTGGGCGACCTCTAATACGCTGGCTCGGGTAGCTTCACATTCTCCTTCGACGGGGCCTTCAAGCACCGGGTCCAGAGGAAATTGGGAGTTCCGGCTGGTGTAGCACGTCAGCACATACTCTGCGACGTTCTTCGCCAGGGATTGCCCCTCAACCTCCAGCTGGTCCGCGATGACATCGCCCACCTTGGAGAGCTTGCTACCTGCTGAGCTCAACGCCTGCAGCGCTAGGTCCGGCTTCGGCTCCGGATCATCCGGGCGCACGGGGCTGAAACCCATCGGCGTCAGCGCATCATTGGCCTTGCCCAGGAACTCCCAAATCTGTAGGGAGTCCGCAGTCCTCAAGCCCTTCAACTCTTCTAGGGATCTCCTGGCCGCTGTCAGTTCGGAATTCTCGCGGGCGAGTCGCTCAACTTCTTTGGCGTTTTGCTGAATCTTTTCAGCAACCTGCCTTTCAAGTTTCCTGAGCTCCTCCTCCCGGAGGTGGATCTTGTTCCGGCGCTCGACCAGGTCCTTCTCTCTACCCCTCACTTTCTTCTCCCGGGTAACAAGGGCACACACTTGTTCGTAGAGTTCCTGCCCTCGCACCCAGGTCTTCTCCTCTTCCTCTTGGCAGCGCTCTTCCAATTTCTTGGCGCGCTCCTCGAGGCCCTTGTCAGCCAGAGCTACTTTCTCGGCGAGCTCCTCTTCCCTCCTCAGGACGTCATCCCGCAGCTCCAGGAGTTTCTGCTCTTCATCCTCGAGCCGTCTCTCCCTCTCTTCAAGTGCCTCTCGGCGCTTGATGAGTGCGGTGTTAATGGCCTCAAGTTGTTCGTGCCGAACATCGGCCGTGTTATTTGCAGCTTTGGCCTGATCGTAGATCTCCCGGGATTGAGCGTCGAGGGCATGAGTCATGCTCTCCCTGTCATCCAGTAACTTGCCCCAGTACTCCAGGCGGACCTTCTCCCGCTTGATCCACTCCTTGTCATCCGCTAGCCTCGACTGAGCCAGCTTGGTCTCGAAGTAGAGCCGGTTACGCCACCGCCTAAGGGTTTGGCGCTCCTCTTCAAGAGCCTTGCTGTCGTGGAAGAAGGCTAGCTGGACTTGACGCAGACTGGAACATGCGTTGTCAATGGACAGCGACAACGGGATTGGCTCCGGACCTGCTGGGGTCTCCTCCGCTGGTTCCAGCGGGTCTTCAAATACAAAAATTGGGTCCCACTCTACAAGAGTGGTCCCTTGGGACTCCATGGCACTAGGGCCGTCCTCTGGGATGGCCTCAGTCGCCATCGAAGAAGGCCCCGCCGCCGAATCTTCGTTCACCCCCTCAAGCTGGGGGCCAGCGACTTCGCTGGAGCACTCCGGCTCGGCCGCAGGTACCTCCGACGTCGTCGCCTCCGGAGTAGGAGCCGCTACTGGCTCCGGTCTGGGCACCTCTTCTGACGGAGGCTCAAGCTCTGTCGCCTCTTCAACCACCAGCACAGGAGCCGGAAGATCTTCAACATCGTCCGGACCTGTGACCGGAGCTCCAACAATAACCGGCTCAGCTGCCGGTGCTTCGGAAGTAGCCGGCCCAACTACCGGAACTACCTCATCCTCCGGCTCGCATGCCGGGGCTTCAGTCACCTCCGGCTCAACCGTCGGGGCTTCAACAATTCCCGGCTCTGAAGCCGGGATCACTTCTTCCTCCGGCTCAACAGCCGGAGCTTCCATCATTGCAGCACCAGGACCCGGAGCTTCAACCTCCA
This sequence comes from Tuctoria greenei, assembly GCA_036927565.1. Classification (NCBI taxonomy): domain Eukaryota; kingdom Viridiplantae; phylum Streptophyta; class Magnoliopsida; order Poales; family Poaceae; genus Tuctoria; species Tuctoria greenei. The sequence goes on along the minus strand of JAYESD010000011.1, from coordinate 13,382,586 downwards.
GGACATGTGCCGCTGGCATGTCTTCACGCCCGTGGTCCGGCGCTACCACGGGAACTTCTGGGGACGAGTCGAGGTCCATGACCACGACAGACGGCGCCGGAGCTGTCGCAGCCTCAGCCACCACTTGGGGCGGCACTGGGACAGGAGCAGAAGCTCCCACCCCTGCGGCCTCAGACGTTGTGGCCAAGGGTAGAGCCTCGCTTCCCTTCTTGGGGACGCTGCAGATGATGGACGAAGAAAATTAGCAAACAGTTGCTACAATTAAAATAATTATACAAGGTAGAGATTAAAAATTACCTTGGGAGGCTTCCGCACCAACTTGCGCGGAACCTTTTTCCCGGACGTTCTGGGCTGGCCACAGTCGGCGTAGAAGCTCCAGAAGGCCCCCCGGAACTTGTCGCGGCCACGGGTGTTTCCCGGGTCGAGGCTCCTCTCGATCGGGAAGAACCCCCGGACCTGGAGGATTCCACCGGCCCAGGAGCCGGAGTTGTTCGACCGGAGCTAGCGCTCCGAGAGGACCCCACTGCAGGAACAGCTGCACTCCGAGAGGACCCCACCGCGGGAACAGTCGTGTTCCGGGATGACCCCACTACGAGAACAGTGGCCACAGCCGCAGAGGACCTTCCCCTCTGGGGAGAAGGAGCCGACGCAGAAGTAGCGGGCCCGACAGACCTTCCGTCGGCGTACTGCAACTTCCTCTTCCGACTCACTGGTTCTTCCGCCAGCTCCTTGCCCTTGCCGACGACTTCTCCCCTCGGTTTAGGAGCAGAGCCGGAGCCATCCTTGGGTACCCCAGGGATCGCTACCCCGGAGGTTGGTCTTCTCTCGACGACACCAAGGTCGTCAAGTGCGGGCATCTTTCGCCGGAGCTCCCTGCTGAACTCCACTTCCATGTTCAGAGGGAGGAAGGCCGACGGGGGAGTCAAGTCATCACCGTCGACGTCGATGCTGTGCTGGAATTTCTTGAGTTGGAACTCCAAGGTTCTCCCTGCCATGTTGGACTTCAACCCGGTCTCAACCCGGTCATCGTCAATCACGTTGTTGAGGGCCCAAGCGAGCTTCTGCCTCCTCTTCAGCGGCGCCCACCTGTTGACTAGGAAATTGCAAAATACCGCCTGAGGGGTCAATCCTCCCTCCACGCATTGGCGGATCCTGGTCAAAGCAGGGTTGAAGGCATCCGCCAGTACCGGAGCTTCACTCCAGATCGTCGTGTCGATGCCGGGCAGACTGTCAGGCAACTCCAGCCTCTCGTGCTCCTCCACCCTAACGACTATCCAGTCCTTCTTCCAGTCGTCCCACTTCCCAGAAGGGAACGACCGGAGGTACTTGAATGGGCACTTCTTGCGCTTCACGAAGTAGTAGAAGCCAAGGTACTCATTGCTCCGACCGGTGGTGTGGACGGTGAAGAAGGTCCGGAAGAGTTCGATGCAAGGGGGGGATGCCCACCCACATCTCACAGAAGTGGACGAAGATAGACACGAGGAGAATGGAGTGAGGGCCAAGGTGATATAACTGCAGACCATAGAAGTCTAGCAGCATCAAGAAAAAGGAAGAAAAAGGTGGGATCAACCCCACCATGGCGTACGAAGAAAAGTACACCATTTCACTGGCGTGCTCCTTCTCGAAGGGGAGCTCTCCGCCGGCACGGACTGAGCGGTTGAAGAAGTCCGAGGACCACCCCATGAGGTCCCGGACCTTCTTCAAATCGCCGTCGGATTTCAGGCGACTCTCACGGAGACCCAACTCCATCGCGACACAGCTAGGCGAAAGAAGAAGGCAAAGCACGAGTTGGGAGTTTGAGCGCAAGATCAGATGAGAGGCATAAAGAACTCCCGACGGTGCGCACTTTCCTTCTTAATTAATCCCTCGCGCCGCTCGGATGGAAACCGCAAGGGAGTTGAAGGTACCACCCAAAAATTTCACCCAGCCGATGACAAGCGGGCCCGGGACTACCCCGACGATCAAGTCGAGGTTCTTACCCAGGTGAACGGTTGTCATCAAGAGGCGGGAAGCCCAAAGGCGGCGGCCTGACAAGGCGCGCGGAACCGATACGGTTTTCGTATCGGGAACCGGCGACCTTCAATTGCGTGAGATCCGCACGCCAAAGATCTCATCTGCCGCACGCGTGATACGCCACGTGGTGAGGACTTAATTCCAAGTCCTTGCCAACGGCACCCTCAAAGACCCTTGAAGACTCAGTTCAAAGGTCGCGGAGATGGACCCACCTCCGACGGAATGACTTCCCCGAAGGTAGGCCCAGGGGGCCACTGTCGATACCCTAGAAACCGTACACCCCCTGAGGTCACAAAGATCTCAAAAGAAAGTCATCTACTTGGTTTGAAGACCCTCGAAGGCCCACATGTCAGACATAACCGGACCCGCTTCTCCAACATGGTTAATCCCTGGGTCGCCACGTGTACTACCAAACCAGAGCTACCGCCCACAAGGGGGAAGCTCCGGACCATGTACCGAAATGGCACCCCCGGACATAGCCCCTGACCGAGAGAAGCTCCAGACCTGACACATGTCGGGTAGTCCCGGAGCTACCTTTTTCCCACAGCAAGCTCCGGAGCTGCCACGTGTCCGACCGTCGGATCTTCAGCTTCTAACCTCCGGAAGACCCCGCAACGGCTCCAGATCTTCCAAGGAGAGCCAAGGAATTCAAGACCCGATTAAGTGTCATTAATACCATATTAATGACACTTAAACGGACGATCTTAACACTAGTAATGGTACTGTCAAAGCCTGTTATAGGATCATTAAGAGCAATTAAACGTGTATCAATACTAGTAACCGCCGGGGCCACATGTCGGGCCAGGCTAACCTGTAACGGTCTGCCCTTGTACTATAAAAGGACAGGCCGACGATACACAGGGATATACTGAGACGAAGACATGCGCCTCAGACGCTCATACAGCTAATACAACACCAACACACCTGTGGAGTAGGGTATTACGCTCAGGCGGCCCGAACCACGTAAACTCTTGTGTCTCCTGTGTCAACTCTTATTCACCTTCTTGAATCTCCGCGCGCCCACACCGAACATCAAACTCCCCTATCACTTTAGTAGTGTAGGGAGATCTGCCGGTTCCAAACCACCGACAATTGCATTCTTAATAATACGTAATAACCTGTAACATTTGCAATGACAGAGTTTCTTTGAAGGCCACGGAGTCCAGGGGTTGCAGCTCGAGCTACCTCCACTGCCACCACCAATTCCACTTCCAGAAGTGTACGTACCGCCGCCGGTGCACACTTCTTCAGGTTTTCAGGTAATAAAAACGTTCTTAATTAGTCTTAATTCATCAAACATAGGCAATTTTTTTCCAACTTAGCTATTGCAGTCTTACTTAGTCTTAAATAATCAAACATAGCTAAATCTAACTCAAATTATCTAAAGTAAGTTCAATATAACCAATTCTAGCTTGTTTAATCAATTCTAGTAAAAAATGAAGTTTCAAACTAATCAATATGTCAAACAACTTCTATGTGTTGTAGGGATCGGCGACGGAGGCTCAAACTCCGTCGCCGTCTATACCGCGCCAGGATTGACGCGCGGTGAGGATGTTGGTGACACGGGAGGTAGTAGATGGGCTAGCGGATAGCCTCTCTCTTTGTTTTGTGTTCTTGTGTCGTCATGGAGACAATATATGTTTTATGTTCTTGTGTTGTGATGGAAACACTATAGCTATGTGACTGTATTGCTGCTGTTATATATGTTTTATGTCTGTCGTGTTTCTAGCCATTGAGGCGGGCAACATTTTCTTTTTTTTTTTAAAGAAACCTTTTTTGCGGTGGCTTTATGCAGTACCGTCGTAAATAAGACCTCCACTATTTGTGACATTATTGTATAGAAGCCATCGTAAATAAACCTAAGTTATTTGCGACGGCCACCAACAGCTGTCGCAAATAAGCTAATTTGTGACAGCTGTCGTTAGCCGTCGCAACTTAACTAATTTGTGACGACTGACGTTAGCCGTCGCAAAAAACCAGGCCATCACAAATAAGCTTATTTGCGATGAAATTCGAGCGACGGTCGAAAACCGTCGCAAATAGCTTATTTGCGATGGTTTTTTACTTATTTGCGACGGCCCCGATCGTCGCAAATCGTTGGGATTCGTATAGTGAATTATCTCTTTCTAAGGAAAGAAAGACTATCCTTCACTAGGCATGTATCGTCAGCCGTTATTACTTTCATTTAAATTAGATGTTTCCTCCCACAAAAAAACAAATGTCTAAACGGCACTCTTTAAAGACCCTTTTTGACACAACTACATTAAGTTTAGAGGCTAAAATAAAGTATTTATTTTAGTCCAAAATAAAAATAGAAATACTCAACTATAGTCCACTTGATCCATTCGCAACCCTAGATCCATGGATTTTTTGTGTGATGTATGAGCTGGTCCAAGAAATTGATGGATTTTATGAAGCTGGAGCTCTATGAATTAGTCTCCACGTAAATTTAATAAATAATCAAAATAACACATTATGACATATAGTTCTAAGAGACGTATTCAAAATAACCGACGAAGTGATGACAATATATCACGAATGACATGATATCCCTTCCTGTTGCAATGAAGGTTTTCTTTGACTTGGCAAGTCTCACAGTGTATTAATTTTGTTTATTTTTTTCGAAAGCTCAGGTGTATATTACTTTTGTTGAAGCACAATACGGTGTTACTGCAACGCTAAAAAAGATTCAACTGCCACACTTACAAAATAAGTTCTATGACTCGTGACGGAATTACGATGTTCCAAAAAAACCTTATGTAATCATTTTTGTTTGATGGTTCACAACGCATGAATGGTGAGCTGAACCAGATCTAGGCCTGTGGAAAGAGTCTTATTCAGAGAATGTGTCAAATGAAAAGCCAGGCGGCAGGAGCACGCACCTTGACGCATGCAGTTGACAGAAACTCGCCACTTTGCACGAACACGAAGTACTTTGGTTACTATGGGAGTGCACTGCAATTTGATGAGAGGGTGATGTGACTACAGAATGTGGACCCTATCCGTGGGGGTGTACTGTACTGCACTGCAACACACACATCCAATCTGAATGCAGTGGGAGAGAGAGAAGAGACTTCTGCTTCTCTCGCCCAATGTGTGTGCGTCTCTCTCTAGCTTGCTCATGATCTTCGGCCCGGCTGGCTCCCCCCCCCCCCCCCCCCCTAAAAAATGGGTGCAGTGCTCTACAGAGGCAGGGGCGCAGGGCTGGAGAGAGAGAGGTATGTAGAGAGAGAAAGTGAGCCCGATCCCTGCGGGCGTGGGGAAAAAATAATTAACCCAGATCAGTCGTGTCCTTCACACAGAAAAAGAGGAAGAAGAAAATCAGATGCATCCTTCACCTACAACATACTACATCCCCGCTCCGACATAGTACTAGCACATGCATGTTTTTTATAACACCATAACGTATACGGAGTACTAGTATATTATGGGAAAGTATAATACTCTGGTACAATACTGTACACACCTGCCTCTTTATTTCTCTAGTCTTTATTGTGCGTGCGAGTATACGTATGAGACGACAAAAGCATGTTTCCTTTGACTCAACTTGCCTCCTAAGTGTCATTTTCCCATACATGGTGATGCCTGCTAGCTCCTCCTTAACAGCAAAGATAACCTCACATCTTCCTCTTCCTCCTACCTAAAGCTACAGCTACCCTTCCCATTCTCTCTCTACACCTCGCTCTCTCTCTCTCTCTAAAACCTTTTTGATCTCGTAGCAATAAGAAGACCAGTTCATCCCTGGTGCCTCTCATAGTCATCTTCAGAGAAAGAGAGGAGAGAGAGAGGGGAAGGAGGGAGTAAGTCCAGTACTAGAGACACAGACACCCACCAAGGCCAAAGCAGAAGCACAAACAAGAGGGGGGAAGAGAATCCTTTTCCTCAAGAACTACACCAAGAACCTTCTCCCTCTCCGTCCTACATATATGTATACACGATTGCATGAGCTGTCCAAGGTGTAGCTAGGTCGCCATACCGCCACCGCTGCAGGGAGAGAAGCGCTCGGGTCGTGTGCGCACGTGCGATCAGGGTCAGGTGGAAGAGAGATGGAGGCGAGCTCGGCTGCGTCGCCGGACCTGTCGCTGCACATCAGCCTGCCGGGTGCTGGGCCTTCGGGCGGACGCCCTGCGGTGGGAGGAGCAGGAGGAGGCGCGGGGGGAGACACCTGGCGGAGGCTGAACGCGTCCACGGAGCTGTCGCTGTCGCCGCCCGCAGAGGCGTGGCGGCACCGGCCATCTGCGGCGGCGTCCTCCGCGGCCACGACGTCGGCGGGCGCGCCGCTGATATCCATGCCCATGCTGCAGCAGCTCGACGCTGGGGGAGGAGGCGCGTCGGCGCCGCCGCCAATCCGGGGCATACCTATCTACAACGGCGCGGGGGGGTTCCCGTTCCTGCCTCCGCCGGCGGGCGGCGACGGCCAGCACCATCAGAAGGTCGGGTTCTACGGCTCCTACCACCCGGCAACGTGGCACTCCTCGCTGGGCTCCACGTCGCCGTCGCCGCTCGCGCCGCCGGCCTCCTCGTTCGACCCCGCGTCCGCGTTCCTGTCCCCAGCCGCGCACCACCACCACCGAATGCTGTCGGCGTCGGGCAGGCTGAACGGCATGCTCACCGACACGCTCCGCGGCTACGGCAGCAGCGGCGGAGTCGGCGGCCTGGGCAGCATCAGCGGGCACCACCATCTACACGGCGCGCAGCCGTTCGGGCTGGGCTCCCGGTTCATGCCAAAGCTCCCAGCCAAGCGCAGCATGCGCGCTCCGCGCATGCGGTGGACGAGCACCCTCCACGCCCGCTTCGTCCATGCCGTCGAGCTCCTCGGCGGTCACGAGAGTGCGTGCCAGCAGCACCGGCAAACCTGAATTACACCTTCCCCTGCGACGTTTCTGGTCGTCCACTCATCAAAATTTATTCTTCTCCATGTCCGGCGTGCAGGGGCGACGCCCAAGTCGGTGCTGGAGCTCATGGACGTCAAGGATCTGACCCTAGCGCACGTCAAGAGCCATCTCCAGGTACGTGGCTGCCGGCTGCCATTGCCAACCAACTCCAAAAGCCTGGTTCCGAGTTCATCCTCGTCGCCCGAGCTTTCTGCTTCGTCTCGCCTCAGCCATTCTTGCTCTTGTTTGGGTCAGACAAGAACGCCAATGCGGTAACTCCAGAGTTAGTGAATGACGGTGAAATCGACGGAGGTGCTCGCAGCCAAGAAACTGCCATTCTAGGGGAGAGAGAAAGATGCATGGGGTGGGGATGTGCGCGCGAGAGAGAGAAAAAGTTGCCATCATTACACAATAATGCAATGTATGTGCATCCGCACCTAGTTAGCGTATGGGCGTATGTGTGCACGAGCACGGCCCGAAGCTCCAGAGGACCATGGCCAAAGAGAGAGGAGAGAGGAAAGAGAGAGGGAGAGAGGAAAGGTCCGTATAGCAGCAGCTAGGAAGGGTCCAAGGCGAGGGATGGCATCACAGTATTTCCAAGTGTCCATTTCCTGGTGTTCCCTTGCGCGCCGATTCACCTGCTCATCCGTCTGCTTGTCTCTTCCCCTCCGCTAGCTGCCTTGTGAACTGATCGCTGCTTTTTTCGTTCCGCTTTCCTTGCTTCCCCTTTCAGATGTATCGAACCGTGAAGAGCACTGACAAGCCTGCAGCATCCTCAGGTACAGCTGCTAATCCGCATTGTCCATCCTCTCCATGCGATTTAGCATCCTCATCAGATGTAGCAATCCTATCCCTCTTGCTCATAACACTGCTTGCGGCATTGTATTATCTCCAGGACCAAACGACGGCGGCTCCGGCGACGATGAGTTCCCCGGCGCCAACCACGCCACGTCCGGTGGCGACAACATGGCTGCTGCGAGGCCGTTCAGAGAGCACCGGTCCACCTCTGAAGGCGCGGCGAGTTCACAGGGAGGCGGTGGCGGCGACATGGACCAATCGTCGGCCGGGAATACCAGCACGAGGTGGAGCAACTCATCAAGGTACTGACCATTGTTCCCCAAGCACTAGTACATTGCTTTGTTTTTATTCAGATCATGGTAAGGTAACTTGCCATGAGATAACATTCCTGATCTGTTGTGCCTAATTGCTGTCTCAGCCTCAAAGACACCACCGCCAGACTTTGGTCATATATGCATTATATTGCTTTATATGTAAAGCGCGATGCGAGCATGAATAACGTGTTGTTATTTGGTTGAATGTAAAGCTTGAAGAATGATTTGGGGGCGCGCGCATCACATGCTGACATGAACACCTGGATAAAGAGATGCACACACACATACACACGCGGGCTGCCTATCTTTAGGTGGCCAATGCAATGCTGTCACAGAAAAGACCAAAAAGTCACACCACACCATGACCTCTCCATTGACTTGAGCTGCCATGCCATGGCTTCGGCTCTGTGTTTGGTTTATGTGGAATTATTGGAAATATAAAAGTACAACCTTGGGCTTCTCCTGCTTTATGTTTGGTTTATACTACTTGGACAGTGTGTGTCGTGTCATTGTTTGTGTAGGTCCTTGGGCTCTGGCCTTCTCCTCTTTTCTCTCTCAATCCTAGCTAGAGCTAGTAGGAGGCGCCATAATCTTTTCTTATCAATGCATGGCTCTGATTCCAGGGGGATGCGGTACTGACCTGACATGCCCTATTGCCTAGGAATATGTAACCAAGGAGTATTGGTTCTTTCCCATCGTCAATCTCTTCAACGACTTTGTTTTTTCCTTTGGCAATTATTAGCTCGGCTCAGTCACTCTCTCGCTCCATCTCTCTAGTATGATTAGGTCCTGATTCCTGATGGAGAGCAGTGCCAGTTCTGGGGCTTCTTGGAAGCAAGTCTGAGTACAGTTCGAGCCTGGTTATAATCCCCTTTCACCACTTCATCTTTTTTTTCTCATCCCATCCTTTTGCCATGGCTGTATTCTTCATCTCCCCCATTTTTTTCTGTTGACTGACTGACGGTACGGCACTCACATGCCTTCTCCAGCAAACATGGCTTCTGAGAATTCTGCTTTGTGTCAATAAAAGCCTAGTTTTTTATATGCACTTCATTTTGTTAGCTTCTCTTACTTTTTATTGACCATTTAAAACAAAGAATGGTTATATGCGTGTACATCAGCAACTTTGAGAAGGGATCGTCGTGCCAAGTCTCTCTAATTATACTCTGGTTATAGTTATTTACAGTTATTTTGCTTCCTTACCCGATCTATGTTTGGAGAGTTCACAAAATTAATATCTGGGCACATGGTCAAGAGGAGTTAGCACAGTTGTCTTCTTCATTCTGTTAGCTAATAATACGCCATCCATCCTATAATAATTGTCGTCTTGGACAAGATTTTTAGTTCATTTTGAACTAAAATCTTGACCAAAACGACAACTATTGTGGGATGGAGGGAGTATTATTGAGGATATACAGCCGTTCTACAGTGTTATAATGAACAAGGTAGAAACGTGAAAAACCATTCTATTAACCTTATTGAGTCGATTGCAGTGTTGATACTTTTTCCTGAACAACAAAACAAATAGCTAAACAATTTCTTTGCACAAAAAAATTATATTGCTTATGTTTTAGATAATCGATTTTTTATTGCTGGATTAAATGCTTTTGTTTTGAATTTATTCAATCAGTCAAGGTGGAGAATGTTGCAAGCAAAAATTTTCTAGTCAATCGAATTTGGGAGCTTTTGTTGTGGGTTCATGAACTCTAATGTGTATAATATCCTTCATCTTAAAACATGGCCATTCATAATAATTAATTAGAAAATATTCAGACATTACTCGAAGTACAAAATAAAGTTGTATGACTATGATTGATACTATTTTGGACATGGAAAGTCCCTTAATGTTACATTTCTTCATATGAAGACAAAAGCACTTTAGAAGAGTTTGGTAGCAAGTTGGTATTATCATGATTGAGTAATGATAAAAGAAGGACACTTTCTTTGATACACCAATATCTCTTGAGAAAAAAAAAACAGAAATGCAGAAATGGACAGCTAGCTATTTTTCATTGTCTCCAACTAGTGGGGCATCCACAAACATATCTACAAATGCGTGCTAGTTCTTGACCAGCATGCTAATACTATAATTGGATTCGGGAAATGAAAATAGGCGAGCATGTGGGGATGCTTCCAAATTATACACATTTTTATAATCTCTAAGTATTAGATTCCTTGATTTTCTGTCATTCTCTTCCTTAAATTGCCATGGCACAAACTTGGTGATCAGCCACTGTGCCATTCACAGCACGACTGTACCAAATCAGAACATCTTTTAAGAGCTTGTTGCCTAGAAAGGAGCTATATGTAACTGACTGATCATATATAGCAACTTGTTCAACTGTTCTCCCTCACTTTATATAAAGCTAACTTGGGATCGTGCATGCATGTCATGTTCCTAGCTCTATAGTATATTGCCATGCATATACTCAAAATGTAACATGGCAATCATGGTTCACCATTCTGCTAGTCTAAATTTAGATAGAGCAGCTTCGGAAATATTGTAACAGCTTTGCTAAATGGAAAAATTCTTCTTCAGGGACCCATGGGTGTCGTTGAATTCATGCAACATGGATGTTCATCGCTTGGTTGGTCTGTCTTCTCCGGTTGAGGTATATATATGCATGTTTGCTCGCTACCTTCACTGTGCAAGTAATAATATACATTGCCTGTTCTATTTTTTTGTGAATGTTTCAGAATGCGGAGCCGTGCCAATCAAGTAGCTCGCAAGTGTCTAACCATGAGTTGAGCAGTCCGAGCCTCGAGTTCACGCTTGGGAGACCAGATTGGCAGGGTGCGGATCATGACTGAGCCATCGAGCTCAGAAAACTAGCGAGGCTCATTCAGGTATAGTAGCATGCAGTACTGATCATGCTCTCAGTCGTCCCCAACCCCTCTGCAACAACGAGAAGTTTTCAGAGAAGAAGAAGAATAGCGGAGAAGGACGGCATGAATTTTCTCTGTGCGGCGCACCAGAGAGCTAGCATCGGGGAAAAATTATTTGCCGGATCTCTGGTCTGTCTTTGGGTTTAAATTTGCCATGTTCCTGATTTCCTTTTCTCTCCCATTTCTCCCCTTTTTGTTCCCGTTTTCTGTGGTGAGACTGCACTGCTGATGGAGCAGCGTGTAGTAGTGGTAGATGATGAGAGGCTTAAAGCAGGGTGCAGAGAGTCGTGTGTTCATCCGTGTTTGGTGAGGTGATTGTGTCCAGGTGTGTGGAGCGTATCGTATCCTTAACACATGGAAAGCTGGAAAAAGGGAGAAAAAGATAGAAAAGGGAATGAGTTATCATGAAGCAATCTAACGGAGACGATGATTTAATCCATTTTTGTGTGCGTGCTCCTTTGTTCTTTAATCCCTGCAGGTTCTTGTTCTCACTATGTCAGTTACTTGCTGCTACTACCTGCACTTTTCCCAGCACCCAAGTGTGAACCCTTGACCAAATAATTATGCAGCTAAAGGCCATGCTTTATACTGCTACTTAGCAGATTGCACACATATGCGTCCATCAAACCGATTGAGACCAAACTAAAGCATCGAGAAGTTCCTTGGAAAGAAAAGAGGGGAAAGAAGGCACCGAACTCATTGATGCTCCTCATGGTATCACGCCATCAATTGCGCACCAACAATTCCGGTACCATCTTTCCAATGATTCACAGATCGATCGATACATCGATCCGTGGTGGTCCAAGAACGAACCTGGGCACTGGTCCGTCCAATCCAAAGTACGTGCCATGTATGAACCCCAGTCGATCGATGCAACTAACATAAGTACATCTCCCACTGGCCACTGGTCCTGTTATCTACACATACCATCACTCCCGCACCTGCCGATCCATGGCGTCCGCCCGTCGATGGCGAATTAAACGTTTGGAAGTTATTTGGCCGTAGGTTCTTTGCTTGTGCTACGCATCACAGCAACGATGACCTATACGTGTAGTAGGACGTTTGGTACCAACCCTGACAGCACCTGAGTATCTCAACCATGAACGGAAGACGATGCTGTGCAGTGTTCTATACGTGTCTGTAGCACTGTAGTATACATACTAGGTAGCGGTCCAGGACTTTGATTGTTGAGGATGGATTTGGATACCTATGAAAAGTGTCTATGATATTGGGGAAAAAAGATCAGCAGGTGGCATTGATTCTGATCGACCGCGCACCTGACCGGCCGTGACGCGACAACATACGTCCCTTCTCCCTGGGAAATAAGCTAGCGGTTGCCCATGTAATCGACAAGTTGGTCAGGGCAAATAAACCCTTACATGCCTGTAGCAAATATGATCAAAGCTCCATGGAACGTTGGGTTGATACTAGAGCGAGCCTTGCAGGTCATAGAAACCAGTTCGCCTATGAGGAAACTGCCAGTGGCCTGGTGAACTGATGCATGTGGCTCGCTGGTGCCTGCAGAGTGCAGATGCAGGCGTTTCGATTTGATAGTCACTGAACCGATGCACTTAGCAGGGCAATTATAGCACTAATGACAGCGTCTAGTGAATCACTAGCGCTGCAGCATTAGTAACAAACACCTCAAGGCTTTGCAACACTACAGTGTTGGCATGCAAGAATCAAAGAAAGCGATCAGGTCAGGACTGGCAGGTAAATAAGAGAGCCCCCCCAACCCAGCCCATACCGAGAACGAACTGAAGAAGTTGCATGTTTCCGTGTCCCCTCATTCAAGTCATCCTATTGTTCCCTCTTGCTGTGTCGGCCCTTTTGCCGAGCGTACGTCTGCGTCTCTGACGAAAGATAGAGATGTGAGAGAGAAGGGCACTGGCACTTGGAACTGGGCATTTA